>BDSL01000443.1:0-21276 GCA_003116995.1 Yamagishiella unicocca | reverse complement strand
TAGAATGCGGCGTGGGTCTTAGAGCAATAGCGCTTTACGAATGCGTTGGCGTTACTGATCATGTATTTACACCATGTGGGGTTAGATGCGCATTTATTGTAAGCATCCTCGAGGTTATCAAGTCCAGTAACATTGACGCAGTGGACACCATCTTGCAGCAGCGGATAATACCACGTGCCATCGCGATGCTTCAGGTTTATCATGAGGCTTTGGCTGTTCATGATCATGGGCACACGAGACCAGCAGCACGTGTTACCCTGAATGTTGAGGATATACTTCTGCTTGTGATGTTCCTCTAGGGTCACAGGTCTTGGCAAAAGGATTGCCGATAGGCTGTCTCGAGGGATGACCTCTGCCATATCACTCAAGGACATCTGCGCAATGTTGCTAATGTAGAATTGGTATTTTGGCCGACGAGTCAGAGACCATAGGCATGCCTGGATTCGAACATTTTCCGATGGGTCTCGTGAGCCTGTTGTCGTTCCCGCAAACAGCATGACATCTTGCTTTCGGTCAAAGTCGATTGTGTCTCTTACTCCGAGCATGCCCCCATACCCTGCCATCTGATACGGGTCTGGAAACAGGATGGTGTGCGGTGATTCATATCCTTGCTGGAACGTCAGAACTGAACGGTATTTCGACACATCATGTTCCAACAACGGATCCAGATATGTATATGAGTCATGAAGCTCCATTGGGTAGAGTCCCGAGACGTTGATCTCAGGATCCACGTGTGGGAGGACATCGCGCTCGAGGAACGAACACACAAAAGGAGCCCGACCCTCGTTGTCGTGTCCTTTGTAATTCAGCATCTCCGCAATATACGTCTTTGAATTGTCTGTGGACTTTCGGATACGCAGGCAAGGCACTAGCTGTTGTTTTTGTTCTTGTTTTTGTTCTTGTTTTTGTTCTTGTTCTTCTTGTTGCGCATCTATATCAGTATAAGATGATGCTGAAATTGGTCGGAAATTACGCGCTTCTGCATTTGCGAGATACCGGATGACATCGAGGCTGTCCATACTTTTTTTGGGGTTAAGAATAAGAGTAAACTACGTTATTATTATGTCCTCTCGTATTTCTCCGTCATCCATTTCTGCACCATCCAGTTTGCCCCCGCTTCCTCTAATTTCACCGCGTAATATCGACAACCAGAACGGCAAGTTTACTGTAGAGATTTCACGTGACCGTCGTATAGCCACTGTCAGTGGAAAGCTCAGACACACACCCGATGAAAAGATTATAGCTTACGTGGCAGCCGCACCAGTTGAGTTCAGGTCGAGTGTCATGGGATCAGGTCTTCCTTACACGAGCAAGGAACAGGCATTCTTCAACACTCCAAATCAGGGCATTGCGCGCTGTGATAATCAGTCATTCCGATTGAGCATCGATGTGCCAGGGTCGTACTATGCTGGGTTGGGTACTGTGCTCATTCCACCCACACTCTTCCTTACATACATGGTTAAAGGCAATAACATTGTCACGCACATCCCCATCGACGAGCCATTTGCCTTCAGGTTCAACACATACCCTATGCAATACACTGCAGCCCGCACCTCTCCAGAGTTCTACAAGATTATTCCCGAACCGATGGTTCGCTCACAAGAAGCCATCCTACGGGCATCAGCATACCCATCGGACAATGTCATGCCAGACAATTTCTGGGGGACCAAACCTCCCGTATAGAGGTCAGAGACTCAGTCATCAGGGCTCGATGTCAGAGGCTCAGTCGTCAACACATTGTCAACAAATAGTTTGTTGTTGCATTCGGTCAGGTAAACATGCATCTCATCGACAAAAGATTCGTCGTGTAACGCATCCAAGAAGACCTTCGTCTCCAGAAACTCTGGGATCTCGAACTCCCTGGGGAAAACTTGCCAGTTTGATGTATTGACGTCCTTTTCCTTGCCACCACACATGTGTATCTGGTATGTAGACGACACTTGCTGGCTGACATACAGCGGTGTCCTAGCGTGTTTATCAAAATCATTGATGGCAATTTCTCGAATTATGCCATTCGTGTTGTTGACGCACTTAATACCCTCCCTGGTGGAATAATTGCTATAATCTATGTACAATGTTGGTGTGGTGATTACAATTCCATCGTGATACATTGGTGGGAACATGGTCACCACAGGTTGTTGACGGGTATTCATCATTGTTGTCTGTTGTCTGTTGTCTGTTGTCTGTTGTTTGTTGTAGACCAAGACCGAAAGACCAAGACCAAAGGACCAAAAAAACGAGGCACTTAAAGGACTTACATATCCTCTATGATGTGGAGTACGACTCATGGAGTACGACTCATGGAGTACGACTCATGGAGTACGACTCGTGGAGTACGACTCGTGGAGTACGACTCGTGGAGTACGACTCGTGGAGTACGATTCATGGAGTACGACTCGTGGAGTACGATTCATGGAGTACGATTCATGGAGTACGATTCATGGAGTACGACTCGTGGAGTACGATTCATGAAAATCTCTTTAAAATATAGATTAAATGCTCTGCCCAGTCCTCGTATCATGATGATAAATAAGCAAGGGCGAAAATGAATAATACTATGGACGCCATGATATCCTCCGCCACTGTCCGAACATAAAGTTTTAACAAGCCGAGACACTTCAAACTGTCGGATAATGTATGTCATCAAGCGAGATGGTCGACGCCAAGATGTGCATTTTGACAAAATCACGGCACGCGTCGTGCGGCTGTCATATGGTCTCAACAGCGACTTCTGTGACCCCGTATTGGTTGCCCAAAAGGTGGCTGCGGGTGTGTATCGTGGTGTGACCACTGCTGAGCTGGATGAGCTGGCTGCAGAAACGGCAGCGTCGCTGGTGACGATGCATCCCGACTATGCTACTCTGGCCGCTCGTATCGCAATTTCAAACCTTCACAAGAACACTGCAAAGTCATTTTACAAGACGATTGAGATGATGTACAAACACAGAAGTCCCCAGAATGGATGTGCAGCTCCGCTTGTGTCGACAGAGGTTATGGACATTGTGTCCGCCAATGCAGAGCGTCTGGATAACGAGCTCCGCCATGACCGTGATTTTGACTACGACTACTTTGGTTTCAAGACGCTTGAGAGGTCATACCTCTCCAAGATTAATGGTAGAATCATAGAGCGCCCGCAACACATGTTGTTGCGTGTGTCCATTGGCATCCATGGCGACGATATTGACGCGGCCGTCAAGACATATCACCTGCTGTCGGGACGATGGTTCACTCACGCATCACCCACACTCTTCAACGCTGGCACAGAGAAGCCTCAGATGTCGTCCTGCTTCCTCGTCGCGATGAAGAATGACTCTATTGATGGCATCTATGACACGCTCAAGGAATGTGCAATCATATCGAAGAATGCCGGTGGTATTGGCGTGTCTATGCACGATATTCGAGCGACTGGCAGCTACATCCACGGCACAAATGGCACATCAAATGGAATCGTACCGATGTTGCGTGTCTTCAATGACACTGCGCGGTACGTTGACCAGGGCGGTGGTAAACGCAAGGGCGCCTTCGCCATGTATCTGGAGCCCTGGCACGCTGACATCATGGATTTCCTGGATCTGCGAAAAAATCACGGCAAGGAGGAGACTCGAACGCGCGACTTATTCCTTGCCCTGTGGATAAGCGATCTTTTCATGCGGCGTGTGGAGGCAGATTCGTCATGGTCTCTTTTCTGCCCCAATGAGGCTCCTGGTCTGTCGGATCTGTATGGAGAAGAGTTTGACACGCTATACGAACAATACGAGCGCGAGGGTCGTGCACGAAAGACGATTCGCGCCCAGTCGCTATGGTTTGCCATTGTGGACGCGCAGATCGAGACCGGCACACCCTACATGCTTTACAAGGATTCATGCAACCGCAAGAGCAACCAAAAGAACCTGGGCACGATCAAGTGCAGCAATCTGTGCACTGAAATCATCCAATGGACCAGTCCAGAGGAGACCGCTGTGTGCAACTTGGCATCCATCGCGTTGCCAAGGTTCATCAATCATCAGCAACAACACCAGCAACAATCTAATCTGGGTTCATTGGATGCCGCATCGAGAGTCTTTGATTTCGCCAAATTGGGGGAGGTCGTAGAGGTCGTTGTGGAGAACCTGAACAAGATCATAGACCGCAACTACTACCCCGTTGAGACGGCGCGCTTATCGAACATGAAACATCGCCCCATTGGTCTGGGTGTTCAAGGTTTAGCAGACGTCTTCATCCTCCTCGGCATGCCCTTTGACAGCACAGAGGCAGCTGCTCTGAATAGGGACATATTTGAGTGCATCTATTACCACGCACTCAAGGCATCATGTCGCCTTGCACAGCGCGATGGCACGTACGAATCCTATCCAGAAAGTCCCACGAGCCAGGGAGTTTTGCAACAGGACATGTGGACCCTGCGCGATCTGATGCCCCGAAGCGTCGAGTTAAATTGGGAGACGCTCCGCGCTTCTATCGCTCAGCATGGACTCCGCAATTCGCTACTCGTTGCACCCATGCCCACTGCGTCAACATCACAAATCCTTGGCAACAATGAATGTTTTGAGCCATACACGTCCAACATCTATGTCCGTCGGGTACTCAGTGGCGAGTTCATGATTGTCAACACACATTTGCTCGCTGACCTCGTCCGTCTAAACTTGTGGAGCCCGGAAGTTAAAAATGAGATCCTCAAGACAAACGGCAGCGTTCAGTCCTTGGATATACCCGACAACCTGAAGGAGATCTACAAGACGGTATGGGAAATTAAGCAGAGGGTTCTCGTGGACATGGCAGCTGACCGGGGCGCATACATCGACCAGTCACAGTCGCTCAATATCTTCTTATCAGAGCCCACCGCCAACAAGCTGACTTCTCTTCACTTCTATGCATGGAGGCAGGGACTGAAGACAGGAATGTACTACCTGCGCACGCGGCCCGCGGTTGATGCAATCAAATTTACGGTCAATGTTGATAAAATGGATAAAATAGATTCCACAGGAAGTGTTGCCAAAACTACATCAAATGGAATCGACAGTATAGACCATGCTGTAGCTGCTGTATTGAAATGCTCTCGAGACAACAAGGATTCGTGCATGATGTGCGGTTCGTGAACAGTTTATCAGTATGTACACTCAAACATGCAATCGGTTATCGAATTTGGATATCAAAATTTGGATACCGAATTTCGACTTTGAATTTCGACTTCGAACAGTGAAAAATTGATTAGATTGTACGGCACATTACACGATTACTAAAGCAATTGGTCTATTGTCGTAATTTTAAGCATGGCTACTTCTCAGACTAATTCTCAGAGTCCGTCTCATACTACTTCGCAAACTAATTCGCAGACTACTTCGCAGACTACTTCGCAGACTACTTCGCAGACTACTTCGCAGATTACTTCTCGGAGTCACTCTAAGAGCACTTCTCAGACTAATTCCCAGACTTCTTATTGTAAGGGTGTCACGCAGACTGGCCGACGCTGCCAGCGCATAGTGAAGGATCCGAAGGAATACTGTCATCAGCATATTTCGCAAAATATTTCGCAAAAGAATACTGCAATTGCGATGGAGAACGTCCCTATAGGATCGAAGTCAGCTGACTCTGTGGGGCAGCAGACAGTGAAGACCACGGCTCTGCCTACCATGGTCATGAAGACCACGGCTCTGAAGACCACGGCCCTGAAGACTACGGCTCTGCCGACCCTGCCGGCCATGGTCCTAAAGAATACGGCTATGCCGCTGAAGACTACGGCTATGCCGCTGAAGACTACGGCTATGCCGCTGAAGACTACGGCTATGCAGGACAAAATCCGCAGTGCATCAGCTGCTGTTCTCGAGAATGCGGCTATGTATCGGCACATCATCGAGGAAGCTGCAAATCAGAAGCTGGATTTCGATCAGAGCACCATGGCATCTAGGCGGCACATTGTGGCAGCAGCTGCCGTTGAGGAGACAAAGGGCGAGATTATCGCCGTGCAGCCTAAGGAAATGTCCAATGTGACGCAGTTATGTTTCCTGATCATTGCGTGCTTCGGCATTATGTGCCTGGTAGTCTGGTAATTGCATTATGCTTGAGCACGCATTATGTGCTATACGTGACATTATGTGCTATACGTGACATTATGTGCTATACGTGTGCTATACACGAAATACATCAAGTTGGTAGTGAATTCGACATTCAGATTCCTGGCGAATATTGATTATATGTAAATATTTGATTGTTGTGGTTGATTTCTGTGAACAAGTTCCACTCACAAGCATACGATGGACTCCAGATCTCAGGATTACTGGTTCTCTCGTCTATCAGCAGTTGTTGAACAACCAATCCTGATATCAGATAAGCCATTCGTTTCAGTATTGTCATTTCCATCAATTCAGAAGGGTTGTGAAATCCTTTCCGAGAAAAGCAAGCACCAGGATGTATCAGCACACGTGAAGATATACGACTTGATAATACTGATGAGCATGAACAACAATTGCGGAGATTCCGTTATCTTATTCCATGGCGGTATCGATATTCGATCCTTAAACGGAGTCAAAGACATCACTCACTTTGCTATGGCATTGAAGGCGCACGACATGACTCAACATTATGGGCTCTTCCAGACTCACAACTTCATCGAAATAGAGATTCTTCCTGTACTTCGAATGTACAGAACTAGAGACATTGGGCCATGCGATAACCAAGCCATCGTGACTAGGCAAGTGCCCGAGATATCAATACCATCGGATGATCTTGAAGAAGAGTTTGATGATGAAGGTCTAGAAGAAGATGATGAGGGGATGCCGCATGTGATAGAATTTGTGTTCATGTCATCATGTGATGCAGCATGTTTTGCTATCCCTTGATACGTTCGATTGTATCGCGTGTTATTTTTCATGTATTTCGCGATTATCAAAATTTCGTGGCTGCTCGTCGTCACGAGACGGCGTGATGACAAAAGAGGGGTCGTCAAGTTTCTCTATTTCAGAGGGAAAATGACCATCATGAAAATCGTTGTATGCTTGGCGTATCTGCTTGGCTGAGATAGTTGGATCCATCTTACCATATCCGCAACAGAGCCCGGTTGCTACTAGAAGATTGCAATCTGGGTTCTTTTTGAATGCCATGAGGGCCGCCATCATGGCGTGGTATGCGTTGCGAGTATTTGATACGTTATGTGGCAAGAACATGGTTGGTGCAGATACGAGTTGACAGGAATAGCCAATTGGAACTACGACTGCAGATCCAACGGGAAGATAATAGCGACCGAGGGAAGTCATCTTACCTAATTCTCTTATCTTGTCTTGAACCTTTTCCTGTACCCCTGGGAACATAGTCATGTATGCAGCATCAATACCACCATCCATGAAACCAAAAGAGTTGGCTGGAGACATAAACATCGTTCCTGGGTGAAATGTTATATCACGGATATTGTTCAAGGAAAACTCCACGTTTGACACAGGACTAAATTCCTTTTCCAAAGCCTCAATAATTCTCACATTGAGATCAATAAAAAATAATGGGGTGTCGGGCTGCGTCATCTTTATAGGACATATAATTGTTATTAACTTAAATGGGTTGTAGCGTAGAACCCTATAACAGATACTAACTATGTTTAGCGCTGAAAGAGCAATCGTGGGGACGGTGTTGATACATATGACCTTTCGATCGCATCCCCTGTATGACTTATGACTAGTGACTAGTTACGTGAAAAGGAACGTACGGTATGTATGACTTATAATTACGTACGTGTCAATACATCTAATATGCATGCCTTTGTTTTGTTGTTTTGTTTACTTTAGTAGTTTCTAGGAGTCACGCACAGAAGCCATCATTGTTATTCTTAAATATGCCATCTGACCCCCAGAACAGAACAAGTCCATCTCTATCCTTCGCAACAAAATCCTCAGAAACCGTTCTCAATTCTACAAGTCGTCTCACACAACAACCCTCTTCATCTTCTGCCTTTTTGTTATAGGGCCCATAACACAACTTCACCTCCTCATATTTGGCTTCTGCATGCTCGAGTATTGAAGTGATTGCATGAATGGCAACGGTTGAACTACCGCCAAAGTCAAAAGAGATAACCACGTAAATCAATTGTTTGCTTTGTGACATATTTTTCAGACGCTTAATGCACGAATCCGTGTACCCGTTATGTTGCTGTTATGCAAAGTAAGCTAGCTCGAGCTCGGGCCGTTTAGCCCGGCACTTGCTTGTCCAACTTGGCCTGCATGAACGGTGGGAAATGGCCCATGTACCTGTGCAGAGTATAGGAACACAGTGTTTAGGACTTGTTAGTTAGGACTTGTTAGGACTTGGTCTATTGGGGGGGGCGGCAACAACACACAACCAACAACACCCAGTATCCGCTTACCTTTGCTGCAGCGCTAGTATGCGGTAGTCGTGTGGCGTAACCGTGCCCCGGAGTCGATGGAACCGCAGTGGCACTCGAACGTCTCGAGCTCGAGGAGCTCGGTGTCCTTGTTTGTGTCGTCGATCACGGTGCAGTAGTCAATGCACAGCTCATCACCTGCTTTAATATCCCGCATCGCCACCACGGTGACCGAGTCCTGCACGGCATGATGCAACAGTTCAAGTTTGTATTTCAAGTTTGTAACACGTTGTAGTTTGCTAGATTCTTAGTCCCAAGTATTGAAGTGAAATGTGAAGAACGACTCAGGCCCAGCCTCACCATCATATGGCAGTTTGGGTCGCAGCTGTGGTTGATGTGATCGGGCGTCTCCTATTAGGTGGGCAAAAGATCAAGGGTGCCTTCAGTCATTCGTTCGGGCCTTCTGATTGTAAAACAAACTTAAGGTTTTGTTAATACGGGCACAGCGCTGCTACTTACTACCCACCGAGCCATCGCGTGTAGGCACCATCCAGAGCTGCGTTGCCACCTGAACGAAGTGCATGGTCGGCTGCAGCTTCTGTATTTTCAGGAATTGCTCCTTGCCCACCACTTTGCCGCCAAAGTACAGCAGCACCTCTCCCTTCGGAAAATCTTCCAGGGCAAACAGACCGTTGTTCTCGCTCTCCTCAGCGCTGCCCCCCTCATACGGAAGCTTCTTGGCGAGATACACGCCCGGGTGGTGCCAGCCCATCTCGATAGCCTTGCGAGCAATGTGTGCGCTGGTGTGCCCTGCATTCTCCTCCATGAATGCCGGATCCCTGCAGGTCAGCGTTGTGTCTGTATTAACTAAACCTTAAGTTTGTTTTACAAAGTGATTTAAGGGTGTATTATTACGGGCACAACGCTGCTGCAAGTTGGTTCTGCCACTTATAGGTCTCATGCATACAAGGAAAACAGTGCAAAATATACGCGCACCTGTACCCGTCCATTTTGAGGACACCGCGGCACTGGCTAGCGCCGCAAAGGCAGCGCATGCCAGCATGTAGCGACGCCTCCGTCTCGGTCAAGGCGTAATCGTAAGTAAGTTCCTCGCCCTCCGAAATGTCCCGTTTAGCGACCACTCGTCTGTCACTGTCATACCTGAGAACGAAAAAGAACGAGGACGAGTTTGAATGGGGCATTTCGGAATGATATGAAGCCGCCACCGCCGCACCAGCAGTTTCCGTCGCAACTGTGATTAAAGTAATATCCATTGTCTTCTTTTGGGTCGAAGACGCTCCTGAAAACGTCGTGCCCCAACGTATAGCAGAAATGTATCAGCGTGTCTCTGTCGGGACTCGCGAGGAGCTCTGCCCGCCTAAATGTCCGAGAGGGCGGATCCGACGGGTCATCAAACCATATGATGGTCCTCTTTGGAAGGTCTTTCGTGGCAAACAGCCCAGAAGTTTCTTCGCCATATTTTGGCGCTGGCCGAACCTCGATGTGCTCGGATAACATCCTGTGAGAATCACCCAAATGGTACTACTGGGATTGCTTGTTAATGGCGCTATTATTTAGTATTACGCATGTGTAAAGTGAAAACTGTTTATTACTGTTTTTCTACTGTTTTTTTTGTTTTTACTGATTTTTACTGTTTTTACTGTTTGTTGTGTCGCAACTGAGCGGAACTTACAAAAGGACTTTGTCGTACACTGAATTTGTCGTGAAGTTTCTTAAGCTCGTCCAACCAAAAATCCTAAATGTTGTAGTTACCACTCAGTTCTCAGACGTCTTTTGTTTATAAAATGAATATCAGCTACTTACACCAACATCGCTACTTCTTGTTTCTCCACTCGCGATGAACGCCTCTGCTGGTGTTTCACCCCCTGATGTCGGACTACCACTACAGGAGGAAGGAACATATGATGTTGTTATAATAGATATAGAACCGCATGGAAAAGAAATCGATGTCTATGAAATTGTGAAAAAGTACATGAAAGCACAACACTTGTGCATTCTTAAACACGTTGCGAGGATGGATATGTTGGGTTCCTCTCTGGCGGACAACTTCATCGATACATACTATCTGAGCAGCGTGGTCGACTACTTTGCTGAAAGTAAAATTGGTGGCATTGAAAGCATCCGGGATGTCTTCATTATATTTGATAAAGACAAAATCGCAGGGACTCCACCTCAAGAGAAAGCGCAACAATTGGCCCAGGGAAGGTTAATGAAGTGGGTCAGCGGGCTTAAATGCTATACTCCTTTTTCCTACTAAGTGTGTGTTTTCCTGAGGATTCATAAACATTGGATGTCCTGAGAGGAACTTAACTTTGTCGTACACCAGCGTTGTGCCCGTAATTAGACACCCTCAAATTACTTTGTAAAACAAACTTTCACAGGCTCGTCAAACTGATGCGGTCCAAAATTTCCTTACAGTTCTCGGACCTTTGAAAAATTGTCGAAGGAATTTTAAAAACCATTGTTAGTGTTGTTTATAAAATAAATATCAGCTACTTACACCAACAGCGCTACTTGTGTAGTGTGTAGAGTCGGACACCGAGACGATGAAAGGCTCTGGTGTCTCACCCCCTGATGTAGAGTTGGGACGTGCGACCCTAGAGACTCGGATACGTCAGTTTCATGATCTATCAAAGAGGAGTACTCTAACCATTAATATATGGTCAGGTCTGAGCAGAAACCCCGTGATCAAGATGCGGGATGTACTTAACCATCCCGACAAACCATGGAATTGGTACGGGCTGAGCCACAACCCCAGTATCACGATTGGGGATGTGCTGGACCACCCCGACAAGCCATGGAGCTGGCTCGGTCTGAGCTACAACCCCAGTATCACGATTGGGGATGTACTGGACCATCCCGACAAGCCATGGAATTGGTGCGGGCTGAGCCAGAACCCCAGCATCACGAAGCGGGATGTGCTGGACTACCCCGATAAGCCATGGGATTGGTGGTGGCTGAGCCGTAACCCCAGCATCATGATGCGGGATGTACTGGACCATCCCGACAAACCATGGGATTGGGCAGGGTTGAGCTACAACCCCAGCATCACGATGCGGGATGTGCTGGACCATCCCGACAAGCCATGGAGTTGGTACTGGCTGCTGAGCCGTAACCCCAGCATCACGATGCGGGATGTGCTGGACCACCCTGACAAGCCATGTGATTGGTATGCGCTGAGCCATAACCCCAGCCTCACGATGCGGGATGTGCTGGACCATCCCGATAAGCCATGGAATTGGTCAGGGCTGAGCTGTAACCCCAACATCACGATGCGGGATGTACTGGACCATCCCGACAAGCCATGGGATTGGCAGGGGCTGAGCCGTAACCCCAACATCACGATGCGGGATGTGCTGAACCATCCCGACAAGCCGTGGAGTTGGTACTGGCTGAGCCGTAACCCCAACATCACAATATGGGATGTACTGCTGTTGGACCACCCCGACAAGCCATGGGATTGGTCAAAGCTGAGCAAAACACCCAGCCTCGCGATGCGGGATGTGCTGAACCATCCCGACAAGCCATGGGATGTTGAATGCCTCGCCGCCAACCCATCCGTCGTGCGGCCTATGACTGAGGAAATTGCGGACTACGTGCGCAGGCGCCACGCCGCACTCGTCATCTCATCGGCTGCATTTGAGGTGTGGACCAACCCGAACTGTGACTTGTGCAGGCGACGCCTGCGGCGAGAGTTCGACATGCTGATACCAAAGGCATGATATGCCTTTACAACGAGTTGTGTCAGGCACGAGGATGCGCTGCAGCCTGGGTTTTATAGACGTGTGCAGGATGTGTGGGGTTATGATGCGATCGTAGCCTCGCCGTGGTTTGCCATGCTAGATCTAGCTTTGCCTCTCGCTGTTAGCTTTGCACCAGTAGTCGCATTTCACGTGCCTGGGCACTATGTCACGGACGCGCATGACGTGCGTCGCGGTTATCTGCAGTCGCTTGCCAAGGCTGGGCGCCTAGCACTCATCATGGGCTTGCCACGCGGGCGCATGGGCAAGAGGTGCATGTGGGTAGTAGTGTTCGCGAGCCGCTGCCTTCGCAAGCAAATGCTCAGGACGAGCGAGGCTGTGGATGGACCGTGGGTGATGATGTAGTGTTGCACTGGGGGTAGAGCGCGATCAGGGGGGGCAGTTTGTTGCCCAGTCGTTGCGGGGCCCTGTTTTGTCGTTAGCTGTTTGCAGTTTCTGAGCCTTTGAGCTTGCGTGTTCTGGTTTGTATGCTTGCCCTCCTGAGAGGAGTTCTGCAGTGACGAACCTGTTGGCCATTAGGCCCATGTTAGGCCGTGAGACGGACCTGTGTGTTTGTGCTGTGCTACCTTAGAGCAGCTTCCCCAAGGTTTCAGCTGGGGGGGAGTCTTCAGTAGGCTCACCCGCCCTGCACAACACGCTGTGTGTCGTGACAGCTGTCACGACACAGCGAGTAACCATCACAGCGCGTGCAGAGTGCGTTGGTTGCCGTACACTAAGGGCATGAGTTGCGCCCTGCGGTTAGCGTTGTCTGGTAGATGTAGTTACACGGCTTTGATTGCCGGTAATTACGGTAGTTATATTAGAGCTATCGTTACAGTAGATGTGAAGCCAACGGACACATGTGCATGTGTCGGCAGCATTGGTAGATGTGCTCCAGGGATGGCAGTTAGCCACGTTCGGGAGCGCACCTAGGCCCGCTGCCTGGAATGCCCAGGCAGCGGAGTTTGTCGCCACAAACTAACAAAGTCTGGAAGAAACAGCCCTGTACTGACACATCGCTGTAAGACTAGTGCGTACCTCCGCCCATTCTCTCAACAGCATCCACAACTTGCACGTCGCAGTGTGTTGATTGCTCAGTCTTTTCGCTCTCTTCACCCAAGAGCCGACGCACGCTCGTCGGTGCCGCGTCCGGCAGCCCGGCGGCCTCTGGGGCAGCGAATCCTTATGGCGATGCCAGCACGCACGTCCTATGGCTGCGCAACCGGGAGCCGCGGCACTCAATCGCGGTACAGTCGGCTGCCAGGGGCAGCCACAGCAGGCATCGACGACGCGCTGCGGCGGCAGGTCATGGCTGGCCCGGGGGGTCTCCCTGCCTGCCGCCGCCCAAATCCTTACAGCGTGCCTTTCTCACGCCTCATCACATGGCGAATTTACGTCCACGCTATGCCATTGAGCCCCCGGCCTTTCCGCAGGGGGGGGAAGTGTCTCTGGACTCAGCGGATAGGCCGGCAGCTTATCTGGCAATGGCGACGCGGGCAGCGCCAGCATTGGAGCATTGCACAGTGCAGCTCGCGGAGGTCATGGCCACCACTGGCCTCCAGCCGTCAGCGGAGCTCACGGACCCATGGGACGACACGCAGCTGCACCACCTACTGCGGCACGGCAGTTTCAGCAAGGAGCCACCGTCGGATGAGCAGCGGCGGGTCAACAAGCGCGCTCGGTCGTACCGTGTAGCCGGGGCAACCCTGCATCGCATCATGCCCAACGGTACTGCGCGTGAGGTACCTGAGCCGGGTCGCCGCCGGGAGATCGTTGAGCAAACGCACAGCAAGCTGGGGCACTTCGGGGTGGGGCGCACTCTCGGACTCCTGCAGACGAGCTTCTGGTGGCCAGATTTTCCTCAGCGCTGATCAGCGACGCCGCTTGGCAGCGGCGTCGGCTCTGGACGGGCGGGCCGTACGACGTAAGTACACCGACCCGGTGACGCTGGAGGATTCTGTGCTCGGGGGTGATGGCATCTGTTTATGCACTCACGGCATACTACACTAAACGGTACGCTAAGATTGCAGAGTGGAGACTAAGGAGGGATGAAAAGAATGTCAATTCATTAACTCTAACAGACTTGTAAGCGCCTTATCCAAAGAACCAATTGGAGAACGACCAACCATTTTGTTTTTTCTCTGGTGGAATTGGAAGCAATAATCCAGTACCCGGGGGTGTATTGACGTCATTTGCATTAGTGTTGTTTTTGTTGTTTTTTGTTGAAGTAACACTCGCCACAGTGGCCTTCGACATCCCATTACCAGGAGACATGCTCGAAATCGAAGTTGGCGTCGCCTTCGAATTCGCGTTCGAATTCGCGCTCAAACTCGTGCCTATACTCGTGCCTATACTCGCTCCCAGAGTTGAACCTAAACCGGGACCTGAAGTTATGGATGCATCCAGGGGTATCTGAGCTGATGACTTCAGATCAGATAGCATTGTTAGCATTTTTTGTACAGCAGAGTCGCTCACCGTAGAAGCCACAACAATCGGCTGCTGCTGGCTAGCGTTAGCGTTTAGTTGTTCATTTCCAGAGGGGGTCTGATTGTCAAGGACGCCCAACATGGTCTTGATGACCGGGTACGAACCCGTGCTGGGCGCACCTGCACCATCATCACCGTACACATCCTTACTGGATCCATTCCCTGATTTGTTGTTTTTCTTGGCTAAGCTACTGCCATTATTGAAGAGGCCACGATAAGACTGGCACTTGGTCGAATAGTAAGGATTCTGTGTGTCCCAGCACCAGCATGTTGGATGGCTGGGATTGTTCGTGCAGAAGATGTCTATCGCTGAGAGACATTGGTCGCTGGATGCCATGAGAGATTTTGTGTTTGAAAAGTCAGAAATAGAGACGCACGCAGAGCATGTCGATGCGTCATACGGACATTTCTTCTCGTCAGATGTCTTGCGAAGGCTAGAAAGTAGCGATGAGTACTCTGGATCTAGTTTGCGGAAAATGGAAGTGTAGTAGTTGTATAGGTCGTGGATGTCAATGTCAGTCATGACTTTGTCAAAAATACCGAAGCTCATGAGGTTTGCACTCCAGTTCTCATTGTTGTTGATCACCATCTCACGATTGCTGAAAACTACGGACTCGCGTGATGGTATCTTTCGATCGATAAGGACTTGACTGTCATATCCTGTTCGTGCACCAACGTCTATGAGCATCACCTTAAGGTCGCCCATACCCTTGCTAACTGTGATGAGGTACATCTTTGTGGTGTCGATCATGACACCACCTGTACCTGTATCCGAATTGTCATCATTGCCTTGTGAACAGCGCATAGGTGGTGCGCTTCCAAAGGAAACGTACATATCAGCAGAGATCATGTTGCCCGACAGTTGCCGGAAGTTTCGAAGAAACAGGCAGAAGCCATTGTTATCAGTTGTGTTGGCGTAGATTCGGAACAAAATGACATCGGTCTTCCCCTGGATCACGCCAATGAATTGAGATACAATGAAGACCGTGAAGGAAAGGTCGCCCTTAATCCCAAGGGACATCGACAAGGGACCTGTCAGCGAGTTGGCGCTCATAGAAAAACCGTCCTTGCGCGAGAAGGATGGTTCCACACGGAAGAAGAAGTCCATGTCATCATCCCTCTCTTGCCTTCCGCGCGTCTTCTTAACATTAGTCATGGTTTTTCCTCTACCTGAATACGACTCCGGTAAGAAGGATGATATGTAAAGCACCAGTCCAGTTGGCATCCCACTGAGACTTCTGTCCTCAACATTGTTATCATCAGACAAGAACAACGATGATGCAGGAATCGAAGGAATCTGGGAAGAAGGTGGTATACTGCCTGTCGAAAGCACGGCAGGAGGAAGAAAAGACGAAGGTCCTTGGTCCTCAGCAAGAAGAGGATGTTTTGATATCTTTCTAGAATCAATATTAGTGTCCAGTGTTGCGGTTGCCAATGATAGAGAATTTATGGGCTTTGTGTATGAAAACGGTGGTGCTGGGGACGGTGACGGCGTTGATGACATAGATATAGACGGTGCCTTTATTGATGGTTGTGATGGTTGTGATGATTGTGATGATTGTGATGAGATTGTTTTTGGGGTTCTTGTTTGGGTTGTCATTTTTGTTGTCAATGCTGTCGATGCTGGTGATGTCGATGCCGGAGATGTCGATGCCGGAGATGTCAATGATGTCGGCGATGGTGAAGATGAAGATGACGAAGATGGGGGCATTGCTTCAGCATCATCGTATCCTTCTATGACACCTTCCCCATATAGATATTCATCATCCTCGCGGGTATATCGATTACTATTAGTGCTGTCCTCCATGTCCGTCATGCTGATAACTCCGTCAATGGGGACAACATCCCCCCGATCGCTTCTGCTCGGGCTTCGACTTGGGCTTTTACTTGGGCAAGTTGTTGGGAAAGACAGGAAATATTGCAATACTAAGAGCATGCATACAAATGCTAGGAACACAATATCAATATTCTTGATGAATGGCTGTATAATAAGCAGCGTGAATATCACTACAATGCTGTAGAGGATGATCACGGATGATAAGGACATAGCACTGTGTTGGTAACGTTTATTGTATATAATTTAATGACTTCTAATGTCTCGCGGGATTTTTTCGCCTTTCGTTCGACAAGATATCATTGGAATACTCGAACTTTCTCGTCTGAATTACATTCAATAGAGAATAGTAGTAAATAATATTATCAGTAGTAGAGCTCTGCGAATGCAAGTAAGTGATCAACACATCATATTGGACAGGAGAGCTAACGTTGTTGAGGTTGTCAATGATACATTCAGCGAGCCAACAACAACAACAACAATCAATGATAACGATGATGGGAATGTGGATGTGGACGAGGAGGATGAGGATGAGGACACCAAGAGTGTCACCAGTACAGAAATATTGGCTGCCTCGCCCATCTACTTCATGATGCAGCGCTTGCTCATGACTGAACAAGGTACGAGTGTGGCAGACGAAATAATGTTTATCAACAAGAGTATTCAATCCTTGAGTAAAGTACTTGAGTCGATATCGGGATCACTGGAAGAAATTGCAATGCAGAGCCGTCGTCAGACTCGACACAAAACTCTACATCAATCTCGAATGAAAGCTCGAATGAAATCTCAAATCAAAGCTCAAATGAAATCTCAAATCAAAGCTCAAATGAAATCTCAAATCAAAGCTCAAATGAAATCTCAAATCAAAGCTCAAATGAAAGAACAAGAGCGGAGCAGTCATGGGGGACACAGCAGTAGAAAAGGTAAAAAAAGTAATAAAAAAACTAATAAACCATAGGAATCTCTCTATCTATGTATTTAGAAGACGGTCGACTGAAGCGCGATAGATGAGTCTCCTCCATGCAGGGGAACGCCCCCGTACGGTGATGCCACTCTTCCGATAGATGGACCAACATTCATGCCATATGGGGGGAAATATTCGCTATTCTCATCGACAGTCCCACAACAGTTGGCGCCGCGTGATTTCATCTCAGACTGTTCTCTGATCTTCCCAGTTGTAAATTCATCACCAGCCTTATCCATCCCATAATAGCGTCCCATACCCAAACCATCGCCACTCCCCACCGTCTTCCTAGAGCATGTGCGTGTGTTGCAAACATCGAGGACTTGTTCGGGCATCATGGTCCCAATGTTGTACGGCTCTTCGCACGGTCCACACACGACACTATCATATACTTGCTTGCGCATATCAGCAAGAAGGTTATCTGTGTTGCTGAGCAAGAATTGACGATACGAATAACTGTCCATGCCTTTGCCCTGACCATTATTGCCAACATAGTTGAGGTCACATCTAGGTCGGTAATCTGTAAATAGGCGTCCATCGCTCATGCGCGGTGGGCAGTCGAAGTACCGATTGTCACTGCCCCTGGTGCAGTTTCCACAGCCGCGAATCGTACTTTCTGATGTATTATTAGCAGGAACTGCATTAGTTTTCTTACCACCACCTGGAGTATATTTCGCATGCTGCAGAACAGGGTTTTTAGAGGAGGCTGCTGGGGGGTTGTAACCTCCAAGCTGCATGTACGTCGTGTCCATTACAGGTATGGTGTATGATGGTGGAGTTTAGGATATATGCTAATCAAGAGATATGATTTTATTCGGGGAATTCATACAAGTTCACGCAAGGTGGATCACAAGGCGTTCAACCAATACATCTTTTTTGCCGGTTGCATCGAGTCGGTGTTCGCGCAAGAGCTTCCGTAGCTTATCAATAGTCATGGTTCGGTATTTCTCACCTGCGTCCACTTTAGGTGTCAATGTTGAGTCTTCATCTTTTATTGGGGTAACAAGAGCTTCATCATCATCATCATCATCATTGGCGTCATTTTTTTCACCATTATTCTCACTGTCATCTTCATCACCGTCATCATCAGCAGAAGATGGGGCAGGTGTAGGTGTATGGGATACGGGCTTTTCAGGTGGTGAGAACTTAATGCATGATTCCACAACTGAATGCTCCGGTGATTTCACATTTGACGTTTCCGGTGATTTCACATTTGACTTTTCCGGTGATTTCACATTTGATTTCACATTTGACTTCTCCTGTGACTTCTCTGGTTTGTCATTGTTTCTTTTTTTTAGAGAAGCAGAAGCCACATGATCATCATCGTCATCGTCATCATCATCCTCAGCCTCCATTCGAGTTATCATGTCCCGTAGGTCTTCACCAAGGTCATCCTCATCATCCTCATCATCAGCGTCAACATCAATAATCAACGTATTGTGTGAAAGTGGTGACTGAACATGATTCTTGACGAGGGCAGAACGGGCTTGAGTAGGGGCAGGTGCTGCTGGGCGCGAGGGCTGTAGAGACATCGCCTTCTGTGTCTCCTCCAACTGCTGAATCTGTTGTTGATATTGTATCTGCTGCTTAGCCATAATACCAAACGTTGCCTTGATGTTGGCCAGCTCGGTATCAATCCGACGGACATCTCGGGACACGAGGAATACATACAGGACGACGCATAGCATGATCCCCAACAATATGAAATGGAGGCGGAAAATCATGGTAGGTGACAGGATCTGCTGGCAAGCTGATGCTGCTGCGGCGACAACTACTCCTGCTGGTGCCATACTGTTACTTGTTCTACATGACAATATCCATTCTTTTTCTCTTCGACTTTCAACCGCGCTCATAATTATTTCTTTCGTTGACTGTCATTTTCTTCGCAGTGTGGACATAAATGGATATTCATGCATGCGTGAACAAATTGCTACACCATGGCTATGATGCCTTATGGATTAACATATATTGAACTCAGCGTTGTGCCCGTAATAAGACACCCTTACGTAGATCACTTTGTAAAACAAACTTAAGGTTTAGTTAATATGGGCAAAACGCTGATTGAACTAGAATGAAAATGAACTAGAATGAAAATGAACTAGAATGAAATAGAATGAACTAGAATGAAATAGAAAGAGAACTAGAAAGAGAAATCATCCGTATATAGGGGTCCTGGAGTCATCGTGGATGTATATCATATATTGTGCAGGGCCAACATGTACAATGTTTCCGTTGTTTTCCTTTACAAGTAGGTCAGGCGATATTTGCACTTCATCGAAATCATTCATGCCTAGCATGGCATAATAATACTTTGATGTTTTTCGATATACGTTGAAGACTGAACTTACAAGTTGACCTGTGGATGCGTCATATGGGCCTTGGAGCGATGCGACAACTTTGTCGAATTTTGAACGAGAGTGGACGGCATCAAAGTGTCCATTTTCTTCCTCCTTCATCCTTGCAAGGGATCTTTGCTTTTCTTGAAAAATACGAATCAGTGTGCCACCCGCAAATGCCTCGTCAATATATGCCATTTCTAATTAAACAAACGAGGATTAATCACTCAAACCGGATTTCTGACTCTGCTTCAGTTTTGGGATCTTCTTCGTCATCTTCGTCGTCTTAGTCGTCTTAGTCTTAGTCTTAGTCGTCTTAGTCTTAGTCTTAGTCTTAGTCGTCCTAGCCGTGTGTCGTTGCTGTTGTAAGAAAATGAGAGAATGACTAGTGTGCCACTTGTCATCCATGGGAACAATGCATTGCTCGTGTAATTTTATCATATTCAGGAATTCCGTCCGCGTCTTTAATTTGTGCACGTTGCCTTCAGCTTCTACACGAGCATCCGCCAGGATGCCGGCTATTGAGTTATCACTCTCCGCCAACTTTGCAACTCGAGCCTCATCGACATCCATCCGACCATATCTTCCCTCAACATGAACCTAACTAGACTGAGGAGCATTTCACGACCTAGACACCCTTGAATTTTGCTTGCCAATAGTGGCCAGATGCATAGTCCACGTAACATCGGGACACACGTTCCCAATACTGAAGAGAACCAAGATTAATAATGTTGCTTTGAATGATGTTCCGACGATGGAAACACAATAACCAGGGCCTCGTTCCACTTGATTCGCAACTACATCATGTTTCTTACATACACGGTATAATTCTTTCGCATATTCAGATTCTTGGGTTTTAGGGTTTTAGGGTTTTAGGGTTTTTAGGGGTTTTAGGCTCTGACACACTGACATCCGAACCATACCTCTGGAGTATTCGAACATCCGCAAAACCATTAAGGACCTCCAATATCCCTGCTATATATGGGCAATGTACTGTTGCTGATTGATCGGTCTGGAACTCAAACTGAGCCCATAGCCACTTACATATTGGACGCTCTGAGTATCATGTACCTCATTCCGTGGAAAAATAAACTGGCTGGGTAACTTATGGACAACAGACATTGCGTCTATTGAATTGTGTATGTATGTGTACTTAACTCAATTTAATGTAAATTCCGTACAGATTCCGAACTAATGATTCAGAGCTTAAGTACATGCGGTGAAGATGGACATCTCGAAGCTGGAAGGTCAGACGAATACATCAATGGGGCTTGGAAAAGGCGAACGCTTGGTTATGAATTATTATGAATTATAGCACGGATCTCAAGGACCTGGAAGCCCTGCACAGTGCACATACAAGAATGCCCAAACAAATCATGGTGAGGATCCAAGAAGCACAGAAGAAGACATCATCATCATAGCTTACGACCTCTATGGATTCTTCTTTTGAAGTTGTTCGGACGTTGTTTTGAAGTTGTTCTCTGTTGATAAATAATTCAAGTCAGTGTATATAGAGAGATTTCAGCAGCTTAGTTCGTAGGTGCTACAATATTTCGACGTGTTTTTAGCCATTCTGCGAAATGCATGAGATTT
>BDSL01000442.1:0-21282 GCA_003116995.1 Yamagishiella unicocca | reverse complement strand
AAATGGCCATGGTGGTTAGCTAAGCACAGAGCAACGAGCTGGCTGCCCAGGTTTGCCTTGTCCTACAGGTGCAGTGCCTTGACCAAATGGCACCAAACTTGCGCTTTGATCTTTCAATGATATTTATAATCAATACCGAACGTTTTGGGGCCAGCAGCAAACCGCAAGAGGTACCTGAAAATGGCCATGGTGGTTAGCTAAGCACAGAGCAACGAGCTGGCTGCCCAGGTTTGCCTTGTCCTACAGGTGCAGTGCCTTGACCAAATGGCACCAAACTTGCGCTTTGATCTTTCAATGATATTTATAATCAATACCGAACGTTTTGGGGCCAGCAGCAAACCGCAAGAGGTACCTGAAAATGGCCATGGTGGTTAGCTAAGCACAGAGCAACGAGCTGGCTGCCCAGGTTTGCCTTGTCCTACAGGTGCAGTGCCTTGACCAAATGGCACCAAACTTGCGCTTTGATCTTTCAATGATATTTATAATCAATACCGAACGTTTTGGGGCCAGCAGCAAACCGCAAGAGGTACCTGAAAATGGCCATGGTGGTTAGCTAAGCACAGAGCAACGAGCTGCTGCCCAGGTTTGCCTTGTCCTACAGGTGCAGTGCCTTGACCAAATGGCACCAAACTTGCGCTTTGATCTTTCAATGATATTTATAATCAATACCGAACGTTTTGGGGCCAGCAGCAAACCGCAAGAGGTACCTGAAAATGGCCATGGTGGTTAGCTAAGCACAGAGCAACAAGCTGGCTGCCCAGGTTTGCCTTGTCCTACAGGTGCAGTGCCTTGACCAAATGGCACCAAACTTGCGCTTTGATCTTTCAATGATATTTATAATCAATACCGAACGTTTTGGGGCCAGCAGCAAACCGCAAGAGGTACCTGAAAATGGCCATGGTGGTTAGCTAAGCACAGAGCAACGAGCTGGCTGCCCAGGTTTGCCTTGTCCTACAGGTGCAGTGCCTTGACCAAATGGCACCAAACTTGCGCTTTGATCTTTCAATGATATTTATAATCAATACCGAACGTTTTGGGGCCAGCAGCAAACCGCAAGAGGTACCTGAAAATGGCCATGGTGGTTAGCTAAGCACAGAGCAACGAGCTGGCTGCCCAGGTTTGCCTTGTCCTACAGGTGCAGTGCCTTGACCAAATGGCACCAAACTTGCGCTTTGATCTTTCAATGATATTTATAATCAATACCGAACGTTTTGGGGCCAGCAGCAAACCGCAAGAGGTACCTGAAAATGGCCATGGTGGTTAGCTAAGCACAGAGCAACGAGCTGGCTGCCCAGGTTTGCCTTGTCCTACAGGTGCAGTGCCTTGACCAAATGGCACCAAACTTGCGCTTTGATCTTTCAATGATATTTATAATCAATACCGAACGTTTTGGGGCCAGCAGCAAACCGCAAGAGGTACCTGAAAATGGCCATGGTGGTTAGCTAAGCACAGAGCAACGAGCTGGCTGCCCAGGTTTGCCTTGTCCTACAGGTGCAGTGCCTTGACCAAATGGCACCAAACTTGCGCTTTGATCTTTCAATGATATTTATAATCAATACCGAACGTTTTGGGGCCAGCAGCAAACCGCAAGAGGTACCTGAAAATGGCCATGGTGGTTAGCTAAGCACAGAGCAACGAGCTGGCTGCCCAGGTTTGCCTTGTCCTACAGGTGCAGTGCCTTGACCAAATGGCACCAAACTTGCGCTTTGATCTTTCAATGATATTTATAATCAATACCGAACGTTTTGGGGCCAGCAGCAAACCGCAAGAGGTACCTGAAAATGGCCATGGTGGTTAGCTAAGCACAGAGCAACGAGCTGGCTGCCCAGGTTTGCCTTGTCCTACAGGTGCAGTGCCTTGACCAAATGGCACCAAACTTGCGCTTTGATCTTTCAATGATATTTATAATCAATACCGAACGTTTTGGGGCCAGCAGCAAACCGCAAGAGGTACCTGAAAATGGCCATGGTGGTTAGCTAAGCACAGAGCAACGAGCTGGCTGCCCAGGTTTGCCTTGTCCTACAGGTGCAGTGCCTTGACCAAATGGCACCAAACTTGCGCTTTGATCTTTCAATGATATTTATAATCAATACCGAACGTTTTGGGGCCAGCAGCAAACCGCAAGAGGTACCTGAAAATGGCCATGGTGGTTAGCTAAGCACAGAGCAACGAGCTGGCTGCCCAGGTTTGCCTTGTCCTACAGGTGCAGTGCCTTGACCAAATGGCACCAAACTTGCGCTTTGATCTTTCAATGATATTTATAATCAATACCGAACGTTTTGGGGCCAGCAGCAAACCGCAAGAGGTACCTGAAAATGGCCATGGTGGTTAGCTAAGCACAGAGCAACAGCTGGCTGCCCAGGTTTGCCTTGTCCTACAGGTGCAGTGCCTTGACCAAATGGCACCAAACTTGCGCTTTGATCTTTCAATGATATTTATAATCAATACCGAACGTTTTGGGGCCAGCAGCAAACCGCAAGAGGTACCTGAAAATGGCCATGGTGGTTAGCTAAGCACAGAGCAACGAGCTGGCTGCCCAGGTTTGCCTTGTCCTACAGGTGCAGTGCCTTGACCAAATGGCACCAAACTTGCGCTTTGATCTTTCAATGATATTTATAATCAATACCGAACGTTTTGGGGCCAGCAGCAAACCGCAAGAGGTACCTGAAAATGGCCATGGTGGTTAGCTAAGCACAGAGCAACGAGCTGGCTGCCCAGGTTTGCCTTGTCCTACAGGTGCAGTGCCTTGACCAAATGGCACCAAACTTGCGCTTTGATCTTTCAATGATATTTATAATCAATACCGAACGTTTTGGGGCCAGCAGCAAACCGCAAGAGGTACCTGAAAATGGCCATGGTGGTTAGCTAAGCACAGAGCAACGAGCTGGCTGCCCAGGTTTGCCTTGTCCTACAGGTGCAGTGCCTTGACCAAATGGCACCAAACTTGCGCTTTGATCTTTCAATGATATTTATAATCAATACCGAACGTTTTGGGGCCAGCAGCAAACCGCAAGAGGTACCTGAAAATGGCCATGGTGGTTAGCTAAGCACAGAGCAACGAGCTGGCTGCCCAGGTTTGCCTTGTCCTACAGGTGCAGTGCCTTGACCAAATGGCACCAAACTTGCGCTTTGATCTTTCAATGATATTTATAATCAATACCGAACGTTTTGGGGCCAGCAGCAAACCGCAAGAGGTACCTGAAAATGGCCATGGTGGTTAGCTAAGCACAGAGCAACGAGCTGGCTGCCCAGGTTTGCCTTGTCCTACAGGTGCAGTGCCTTGACCAAATGGCACCAAACTTGCGCTTTGATCTTTCAATGATATTTATAATCAATACCGAACGTTTTGGGGCCAGCAGCAAACCGCAAGAGGTACCTGAAAATGGCCATGGTGGTTAGCTAAGCACAGAGCAACGAGCTGGCTGCCCAGGTTTGCCTTGTCCTACAGGTGCAGTGCCTTGACCAAATGGCACCAAACTTGCGCTTTGATCTTTCAATGATATTTATAATCAATACCGAACGTTTTGGGGCCAGCAGCAAACCGCAAGAGGTACCTGAAAATGGCCATGGTGGTTAGCTAAGCACAGAGCAACGAGCTGGCTGCCCAGGTTTGCCTTGTCCTACAGGTGCAGTGCCTTGACCAAATGGCACCAAACTTGCGCTTTGATCTTTCAATGATATTTATAATCAATACCGAACGTTTTGGGGCCAGCAGCAAACCGCAAGAGGTACCTGAAAATGGCCATGGTGGTTAGCTAAGCACAGAGCAACGAGCTGGCTGCCCAGGTTTGCCTTGTCCTACAGGTGCAGTGCCTTGACCAAATGGCACCAAACTTGCGCTTTGATCTTTCAATGATATTTATAATCAATACCGAACGTTTTGGGGCCAGCAGCAAACCGCAAGAGGTACCTGAAAATGGCCATGGTGGTTAGCTAAGCACAGAGCAACGAGCTGGCTGCCCAGGTTTGCCTTGTCCTACAGGTGCAGTGCCTTGACCAAATGGCACCAAACTTGCGCTTTGATCTTTCAATGATATTTATAATCAATACCGAACGTTTTGGGGCCAGCAGCAAACCGCAAGAGGTACCTGAAAATGGCCATGGTGGTTAGCTAAGCACAGAGCAACGAGCTGGCTGCCCAGGTTTGCCTTGTCCTACAGGTGCAGTGCCTTGACCAAATGGCACCAAACTTGCGCTTTGATCTTTCAATGATATTTATAATCAATACCGAACGTTTTGGGGCCAGCAGCAAACCGCAAGAGGTACCTGAAAATGGCCATGGTGGTTAGCTAAGCACAGAGCAACGAGCTGGCTGCCCAGGTTTGCCTTGTCCTACAGGTGCAGTGCCTTGACCAAATGGCACCAAACTTGCGCTTTGATCTTTCAATGATATTTATAATCAATACCGAACGTTTTGGGGCCAGCAGCAAACCGCAAGAGGTACCTGAAAATGGCCATGGTGGTTAGCTAAGCACAGAGCAACGAGCTGGCTGCCCAGGTTTGCCTTGTCCTACAGGTGCAGTGCCTTGACCAAATGGCACCAAACTTGCGCTTTGATCTTTCAATGATATTTATAATCAATACCGAACGTTTTGGGGCCAGCAGCAAACCGCAAGAGGTACCTGAAAATGGCCATGGTGGTTAGCTAAGCACAGAGCAACGAGCTGGCTGCCCAGGTTTGCCTTGTCCTACAGGTGCAGTGCCTTGACCAAATGGCACCAAACTTGCGCTTTGATCTTTCAATGATATTTATAATCAATACCGAACGTTTTGGGGCCAGCAGCAAACCGCAAGAGGTACCTGAAAATGGCCATGGTGGTTAGCTAAGCACAGAGCAACGAGCTGGCTGCCCAGGTTTGCCTTGTCCTACAGGTGCAGTGCCTTGACCAAATGGCACCAAACTTGCGCTTTGATCTTTCAATGATATTTATAATCAATACCGAACGTTTTGGGGCCAGCAGCAAACCGCAAGAGGTACCTGAAAATGGCCATGGTGGTTAGCTAAGCACAGAGCAACGAGCTGGCTGCCCAGGTTTGCCTTGTCCTACAGGTGCAGTGCCTTGACCAAATGGCACCAAACTTGCGCTTTGATCTTTCAATGATATTTATAATCAATACCGAACGTTTTGGGGCCAGCAGCAAACCGCAAGAGGTACCTGAAAATGGCCATGGTGGTTAGCTAAGCACAGAGCAACGAGCTGGCTGCCCAGGTTTGCCTTGTCCTACAGGTGCAGTGCCTTGACCAAATGGCACCAAACTTGCGCTTTGATCTTTCAATGATATTTATAATCAATACCGAACGTTTTGGGGCCAGCAGCAAACCGCAAGAGGTACCTGAAAATGGCCATGGTGGTTAGCTAAGCACAGAGCAACGAGCTGGCTGCCCAGGTTTGCCTTGTCCTACAGGTGCAGTGCCTTGACCAAATGGCACCAAACTTGCGCTTTGATCTTTCAATGATATTTATAATCAATACCGAACGTTTTGGGGCCAGCAGCAAACCGCAAGAGGTACCTGAAAATGGCCATGGTGGTTAGCTAAGCACAGAGCAACGAGCTGGCTGCCCAGGTTTGCCTTGTCCTACAGGTGCAGTGCCTTGACCAAATGGCACCAAACTTGCGCTTTGATCTTTCAATGATATTTATAATCAATACCGAACGTTTTGGGGCCAGCAGCAAACCGCAAGAGGTACCTGAAAATGGCCATGGTGGTTAGCTAAGCACAGAGCAACGAGCTGGCTGCCCAGGTTTGCCTTGTCCTACAGGTGCAGTGCCTTGACCAAATGGCACCAAACTTGCGCTTTGATCTTTCAATGATATTTATAATCAATACCGAACGTTTTGGGGCCAGCAGCAAACCGCAAGAGGTACCTGAAAATGGCCATGGTGGTTAGCTAAGCACAGAGCAACGAGCTGGCTGCCCAGGTTTGCCTTGTCCTACAGGTGCAGTGCCTTGACCAAATGGCACCAAACTTGCGCTTTGATCTTTCAATGATATTTATAATCAATACCGAACGTTTTGGGGCCAGCAGCAAACCGCAAGAGGTACCTGAAAATGGCCATGGTGGTTAGCTAAGCACAGAGCAACAGCTGGCTGCCCAGGTTTGCCTTGTCCTACAGGTGCAGTGCCTTGACCAAATGGCACCAAACTTGCGCTTTGATCTTTCAATGATATTTATAATCAATACCGAACGTTTTGGGGCCAGCAGCAAACCGCAAGAGGTACCTGAAAATGGCCATGGTGGTTAGCTAAGCACAGAGCAACGAGCTGGCTGCCCAGGTTTGCCTTGTCCTACAGGTGCAGTGCCTTGACCAAATGGCACCAAACTTGCGCTTTGATCTTTCAATGATATTTATAATCAATACCGAACGTTTTGGGGCCAGCAGCAAACCGCAAGAGGTACCTGAAAATGGCCATGGTGGTTAGCTAAGCACAGAGCAACGAGCTGGCTGCCCAGGTTTGCCTTGTCCTACAGGTGCAGTGCCTTGACCAAATGGCACCAAACTTGCGCTTTGATCTTTCAATGATATTTATAATCAATACCGAACGTTTTGGGGCCAGCAGCAAACCGCAAGAGGTACCTGAAAATGGCCATGGTGGTTAGCTAAGCACAGAGCAACGAGCTGGCTGCCCAGGTTTGCCTTGTCCTACAGGTGCAGTGCCTTGACCAAATGGCACCAAACTTGCGCTTTGATCTTTCAATGATATTTATAATCAATACCGAACGTTTTGGGGCCAGCAGCAAACCGCAAGAGGTACCTGAAAATGGCCATGGTGGTTAGCTAAGCACAGAGCAACGAGCTGGCTGCCCAGGTTTGCCTTGTCCTACAGGTGCAGTGCCTTGACCAAATGGCACCAAACTTGCGCTTTGATCTTTCAATGATATTTATAATCAATACCGAACGTTTTGGGGCCAGCAGCAAACCGCAAGAGGTACCTGAAAATGGCCATGGTGGTTAGCTAAGCACAGAGCAACGAGCTGGCTGCCCAGGTTTGCCTTGTCCTACAGGTGCAGTGCCTTGACCAAATGGCACCAAACTTGCGCTTTGATCTTTCAATGATATTTATAATCAATACCGAACGTTTTGGGGCCAGCAGCAAACCGCAAGAGGTACCTGAAAATGGCCATGGTGGTTAGCTAAGCACAGAGCAACGAGCTGGCTGCCCAGGTTTGCCTTGTCCTACAGGTGCAGTGCCTTGACCAAATGGCACCAAACTTGCGCTTTGATCTTTCAATGATATTTATAATCAATACCGAACGTTTTGGGGCCAGCAGCAAACCGCAAGAGGTACCTGAAAATGGCCATGGTGGTTAGCTAAGCACAGAGCAACGAGCTGGCTGCCCAGGTTTGCCTTGTCCTACAGGTGCAGTGCCTTGACCAAATGGCACCAAACTTGCGCTTTGATCTTTCAATGATATTTATAATCAATACCGAACGTTTTGGGGCCAGCAGCAAACCGCAAGAGGTACCTGAAAATGGCCATGGTGGTTAGCTAAGCACAGAGCAACGAGCTGGCTGCCCAGGTTTGCCTTGTCCTACAGGTGCAGTGCCTTGACCAAATGGCACCAAACTTGCGCTTTGATCTTTCAATGATATTTATAATCAATACCGAACGTTTTGGGGCCAGCAGCAAACCGCAAGAGGTACCTGAAAATGGCCATGGTGGTTAGCTAAGCACAGAGCAACGAGCTGGCTGCCCAGGTTTGCCTTGTCCTACAGGTGCAGTGCCTTGACCAAATGGCACCAAACTTGCGCTTTGATCTTTCAATGATATTTATAATCAATACCGAACGTTTTGGGGCCAGCAGCAAACCGCAAGAGGTACCTGAAAATGGCCATGGTGGTTAGCTAAGCACAGAGCAACGAGCTGGCTGCCCAGGTTTGCCTTGTCCTACAGGTGCAGTGCCTTGACCAAATGGCACCAAACTTGCGCTTTGATCTTTCAATGATATTTATAATCAATACCGAACGTTTTGGGGCCAGCAGCAAACCGCAAGAGGTACCTGAAAATGGCCATGGTGGTTAGCTAAGCACAGAGCAACGAGCTGGCTGCCCAGGTTTGCCTTGTCCTACAGGTGCAGTGCCTTGACCAAATGGCACCAAACTTGCGCTTTGATCTTTCAATGATATTTATAATCAATACCGAACGTTTTGGGGCCAGCAGCAAACCGCAAGAGGTACCTGAAAATGGCCATGGTGGTTAGCTAAGCACAGAGCAACGAGCTGGCTGCCCAGGTTTGCCTTGTCCTACAGGTGCAGTGCCTTGACCAAATGGCACCAAACTTGCGCTTTGATCTTTCAATGATATTTATAATCAATACCGAACGTTTTGGGGCCAGCAGCAAACCGCAAGAGGTACCTGAAAATGGCCATGGTGGTTAGCTAAGCACAGAGCAACAAGCTGGCTGCCCAGGTTTGCCTTGTCCTACAGGTGCAGTGCCTTGACCAAATGGCACCAAACTTGCGCTTTGATCTTTCAATGATATTTATAATCAATACCGAACGTTTTGGGGCCAGCAGCAAACCGCAAGAGGTACCTGAAAATGGCCATGGTGGTTAGCTAAGCACAGAGCAACGAGCTGGCTGCCCAGGTTTGCCTTGTCCTACAGGTGCAGTGCCTTGACCAAATGGCACCAAACTTGCGCTTTGATCTTTCAATGATATTTATAATCAATACCGAACGTTTTGGGGCCAGCAGCAAACCGCAAGAGGTACCTGAAAATGGCCATGGTGGTTAGCTAAGCACAGAGCAACGAGCTGGCTGCCCAGGTTTGCCTTGTCCTACAGGTGCAGTGCCTTGACCAAATGGCACCAAACTTGCGCTTTGATCTTTCAATGATATTTATAATCAATACCGAACGTTTTGGGGCCAGCAGCAAACCGCAAGAGGTACCTGAAAATGGCCATGGTGGTTAGCTAAGCACAGAGCAACAAGCTGGCTGCCCAGGTTTGCCTTGTCCTACAGGTGCAGTGCCTTGACCAAATGGCACCAAACTTGCGCTTTGATCTTTCAATGATATTTATAATCAATACCGAACGTTTTGGGGCCAGCAGCAAACCGCAAGAGGTACCTGAAAATGGCCATGGTGGTTAGCTAAGCACAGAGCAACGAGCTGGCTGCCCAGGTTTGCCTTGTCCTACAGGTGCAGTGCCTTGACCAAATGGCACCAAACTTGCGCTTTGATCTTTCAATGATATTTATAATCAATACCGAACGTTTTGGGGCCAGCAGCAAACCGCAAGAGGTACCTGAAAATGGCCATGGTGGTTAGCTAAGCACAGAGCAACGAGCTGGCTGCCCAGGTTTGCCTTGTCCTACAGGTGCAGTGCCTTGACCAAATGGCACCAAACTTGCGCTTTGATCTTTCAATGATATTTATAATCAATACCGAACGTTTTGGGGCCAGCAGCAAACCGCAAGAGGTACCTGAAAATGGCCATGGTGGTTAGCTAAGCACAGAGCAACAAGCTGGCTGCCCAGGTTTGCCTTGTCCTACAGGTGCAGTGCCTTGACCAAATGGCACCAAACTTGCGCTTTGATCTTTCAATGATATTTATAATCAATACCGAACGTTTTGGGGCCAGCAGCAAACCGCAAGAGGTACCTGAAAATGGCCATGGTGGTTAGCTAAGCACAGAGCAACGAGCTGGCTGCCCAGGTTTGCCTTGTCCTACAGGTGCAGTGCCTTGACCAAATGGCACCAAACTTGCGCTTTGATCTTTCAATGATATTTATAATCAATACCGAACGTTTTGGGGCCAGCAGCAAACCGCAAGAGGTACCTGAAAATGGCCATGGTGGTTAGCTAAGCACAGAGCAACGAGCTGGCTGCCCAGGTTTGCCTTGTCCTACAGGTGCAGTGCCTTGACCAAATGGCACCAAACTTGCGCTTTGATCTTTCAATGATATTTATAATCAATACCGAACGTTTTGGGGCCAGCAGCAAACCGCAAGAGGTACCTGAAAATGGCCATGGTGGTTAGCTAAGCACAGAGCAACGAGCTGGCTGCCCAGGTTTGCCTTGTCCTACAGGTGCAGTGCCTTGACCAAATGGCACCAAACTTGCGCTTTGATCTTTCAATGATATTTATAATCAATACCGAACGTTTTGGGGCCAGCAGCAAACCGCAAGAGGTACCTGAAAATGGCCATGGTGGTTAGCTAAGCACAGAGCAACGAGCTGGCTGCCCAGGTTTGCCTTGTCCTACAGGTGCAGTGCCTTGACCAAATGGCACCAAACTTGCGCTTTGATCTTTCAATGATATTTATAATCAATACCGAACGTTTTGGGGCCAGCAGCAAACCGCAAGAGGTACCTGAAAATGGCCATGGTGGTTAGCTAAGCACAGAGCAACGAGCTGGCTGCCCAGGTTTGCCTTGTCCTACAGGTGCAGTGCCTTGACCAAATGGCACCAAACTTGCGCTTTGATCTTTCAATGATATTTATAATCAATACCGAACGTTTTGGGGCCAGCAGCAAACCGCAAGAGGTACCTGAAAATGGCCATGGTGGTTAGCTAAGCACAGAGCAACGAGCTGCTGCCCAGGTTTGCCTTGTCCTACAGGTGCAGTGCCTTGACCAAATGGCACCAAACTTGCGCTTTGATCTTTCAATGATATTTATAATCAATACCGAACGTTTTGGGGCCAGCAGCAAACCGCAAGAGGTACCTGAAAATGGCCATGGTGGTTAGCTAAGCACAGAGCAACGAGCTGGCTGCCCAGGTTTGCCTTGTCCTACAGGTGCAGTGCCTTGACCAAATGGCACCAAACTTGCGCTTTGATCTTTCAATGATATTTATAATCAATACCGAACGTTTTGGGGCCAGCAGCAAACCGCAAGAGGTACCTGAAAATGGCCATGGTGGTTAGCTAAGCACAGAGCAACGAGCTGGCTGCCCAGGTTTGCCTTGTCCTACAGGTGCAGTGCCTTGACCAAATGGCACCAAACTTGCGCTTTGATCTTTCAATGATATTTATAATCAATACCGAACGTTTTGGGGCCAGCAGCAAACCGCAAGAGGTACCTGAAAATGGCCATGGTGGTTAGCTAAGCACAGAGCAACGAGCTGGCTGCCCAGGTTTGCCTTGTCCTACAGGTGCAGTGCCTTGACCAAATGGCACCAAACTTGCGCTTTGATCTTTCAATGATATTTATAATCAATACCGAACGTTTTGGGGCCAGCAGCAAACCGCAAGAGGTACCTGAAAATGGCCATGGTGGTTAGCTAAGCACAGAGCAACGAGCTGGCTGCCCAGGTTTGCCTTGTCCTACAGGTGCAGTGCCTTGACCAAATGGCACCAAACTTGCGCTTTGATCTTTCAATGATATTTATAATCAATACCGAACGTTTTGGGGCCAGCAGCAAACCGCAAGAGGTACCTGAAAATGGCCATGGTGGTTAGCTAAGCACAGAGCAACGAGCTGGCTGCCCAGGTTTGCCTTGTCCTACAGGTGCAGTGCCTTGACCAAATGGCACCAAACTTGCGCTTTGATCTTTCAATGATATTTATAATCAATACCGAACGTTTTGGGGCCAGCAGCAAACCGCAAGAGGTACCTGAAAATGGCCATGGTGGTTAGCTAAGCACAGAGCAACGAGCTGGCTGCCCAGGTTTGCCTTGTCCTACAGGTGCAGTGCCTTGACCAAATGGCACCAAACTTGCGCTTTGATCTTTCAATGATATTTATAATCAATACCGAACGTTTTGGGGCCAGCAGCAAACCGCAAGAGGTACCTGAAAATGGCCATGGTGGTTAGCTAAGCACAGAGCAACAAGCTGGCTGCCCAGGTTTGCCTTGTCCTACAGGTGCAGTGCCTTGACCAAATGGCACCAAACTTGCGCTTTGATCTTTCAATGATATTTATAATCAATACCGAACGTTTTGGGGCCAGCAGCAAACCGCAAGAGGTACCTGAAAATGGCCATGGTGGTTAGCTAAGCACAGAGCAACGAGCTGGCTGCCCAGGTTTGCCTTGTCCTACAGGTGCAGTGCCTTGACCAAATGGCACCAAACTTGCGCTTTGATCTTTCAATGATATTTATAATCAATACCGAACGTTTTGGGGCCAGCAGCAAACCGCAAGAGGTACCTGAAAATGGCCATGGTGGTTAGCTAAGCACAGAGCAACGAGCTGGCTGCCCAGGTTTGCCTTGTCCTACAGGTGCAGTGCCTTGACCAAATGGCACCAAACTTGCGCTTTGATCTTTCAATGATATTTATAATCAATACCGAACGTTTTGGGGCCAGCAGCAAACCGCAAGAGGTACCTGAAAATGGCCATGGTGGTTAGCTAAGCACAGAGCAACGAGCTGGCTGCCCAGGTTTGCCTTGTCCTACAGGTGCAGTGCCTTGACCAAATGGCACCAAACTTGCGCTTTGATCTTTCAATGATATTTATAATCAATACCGAACGTTTTGGGGCCAGCAGCAAACCGCAAGAGGTACCTGAAAATGGCCATGGTGGTTAGCTAAGCACAGAGCAACGAGCTGGCTGCCCAGGTTTGCCTTGTCCTACAGGTGCAGTGCCTTGACCAAATGGCACCAAACTTGCGCTTTGATCTTTCAATGATATTTATAATCAATACCGAACGTTTTGGGGCCAGCAGCAAACCGCAAGAGGTACCTGAAAATGGCCATGGTGGTTAGCTAAGCACAGAGCAACGAGCTGGCTGCCCAGGTTTGCCTTGTCCTACAGGTGCAGTGCCTTGACCAAATGGCACCAAACTTGCGCTTTGATCTTTCAATGATATTTATAATCAATACCGAACGTTTTGGGGCCAGCAGCAAACCGCAAGAGGTACCTGAAAATGGCCATGGTGGTTAGCTAAGCACAGAGCAACGAGCTGGCTGCCCAGGTTTGCCTTGTCCTACAGGTGCAGTGCCTTGACCAAATGGCACCAAACTTGCGCTTTGATCTTTCAATGATATTTATAATCAATACCGAACGTTTTGGGGCCAGCAGCAAACCGCAAGAGGTACCTGAAAATGGCCATGGTGGTTAGCTAAGCACTGAGCAACAAGCTGGCTGCCCAGGTTTGCCTTGTCCTACAGGTGCAGTGCCTTGACCAAATGGCACCAAACTTGCGCTTTGATCTTTCAATGATATTTATAATCAATACCGAACGTTTTGGGGCCAGCAGCAAACCGCAAGAGGTACCTGAAAATGGCCATGGTGGTTAGCTAAGCACAGAGCAACAAGCTGGCTGCCCAGGTTTGCCTTGTCCTACAGGTGCAGTGCCTTGACCAAATGGCACCAAACTTGCGCTTTGATCTTTCAATGATATTTATAATCAATACCGAACGTTTTGGGGCCAGCAGCAAACCGCAAGAGGTACCTGAAAATGGCCATGGTGGTTAGCTAAGCACAGAGCAACGAGCTGGCTGCCCAGGTTTGCCTTGTCCTACAGGTGCAGTGCCTTGACCAAATGGCACCAAACTTGCGCTTTGATCTTTCAATGATATTTATAATCAATACCGAACGTTTTGGGGCCAGCAGCAAACCGCAAGAGGTACCTGAAAATGGCCATGGTGGTTAGCTAAGCACAGAGCAACAAGCTGGCTGCCCAGGTTTGCCTTGTCCTACAGGTGCAGTGCCTTGACCAAATGGCACCAAACTTGCGCTTTGATCTTTCAATGATATTTATAATCAATACCGAACGTTTTGGGGCCAGCAGCAAACCGCAAGAGGTACCTGAAAATGGCCATGGTGGTTAGCTAAGCACGAGCAACGAGCTGGCTGCCCAGGTTTGCCTTGTCCTACAGGTGCAGTGCCTTGACCAAATGGCACCAAACTTGCGCTTTGATCTTTCAATGATATTTATAATCAATACCGAACGTTTTGGGGCCAGCAGCAAACCGCAAGAGGTACCTGAAAATGGCCATGGTGGTTAGCTAAGCACAGAGCAACGAGCTGGCTGCCCAGGTTTGCCTTGTCCTACAGGTGCAGTGCCTTGACCAAATGGCACCAAACTTGCGCTTTGATCTTTCAATGATATTTATAATCAATACCGAACGTTTTGGGGCCAGCAGCAAACCGCAAGAGGTACCTGAAAATGGCCATGGTGGTTAGCTAAGCACGAGCAACAGCTGGCTGCCCAGGTTTGCCTTGTCCTACAGGTGCAGTGCCTTGACCAAATGGCACCAAACTTGCGCTTTGATCTTTCAATGATATTTATAATCAATACCGAACGTTTTGGGGCCAGCAGCAAACCGCAAGAGGTACCTGAAAATGGCCATGGTGGTTAGCTAAGCACAGAGCAACAGCTGGCTGCCCAGGTTTGCCTTGTCCTACAGGTGCAGTGCCTTGACCAAATGGCACCAAACTTGCGCTTTGATCTTTCAATGATATTTATAATCAATACCGAACGTTTTGGGGCCAGCAGCAAACCGCAAGAGGTACCTGAAAATGGCCATGGTGGTTAGCTAAGCACAGAGCAACAAGCTGCTGCCCAGGTTTGCCTTGTCCTACAGGTGCAGTGCCTTGACCAAATGGCACCAAACTTGCGCTTTGATCTTTCAATGATATTTATAATCAATACCGAACGTTTTGGGGCCAGCAGCAAACCGCAAGAGGTACCTGAAAATGGCCATGGTGGTTAGCTAAGCACAGAGCACCAAGCTGACTGCCCAGGTTTGCCTTGTCCTACAGGTGCAGTGCCTTGACCAATGGCACCAAACTTGCGCTTTGATCTTTCAATGATATTTATAATCAATACCGAACGTTTTGGGGCCAGCAGCAACCGCAAGAGGTACCTGAAAATGGCCATGGTGGTTAGCTAAGCACAGAGCAACAAGCTGGTGCCCAGGTTTGCCTTGTCCTACAGGTGCAGTGCCTTGACCAAATGGCACCAAACTTGCGCTTTGATCTTTCAATGATATTTATAATCAATACCGAAATTTGGGGCCAGCAGCAAACCGCAAGAGGACCTGAAAATGGCCATGGTGGTTAGCAAAGCACAGAGCAACAAGCTAACTGCCAGGTTTGCCTTGTCCTACAGGTGCAGTGCCTTGACCAAATGGCACCAAACTTGCGCTTTGATCTTTCAATGATATTTATAATCAATACCGAATTGGGGCCAGCAGCAAACCGCAAGGACCTGAAAATGGCCATGGTGGTTAGCAAAGCACAGAGCACAAGCTAACTGCCCAGGTTTGCCTTGTCCTACAGGCGCAGTGCCTTGACCAAATGGCACCAAACTTGCGCTTTGATCTTTCAATGATATTTATAATCAATACCGAAACGTTGGGGCCAGCAGCAAACCGCAAGAGGACCTGAAAATGGCCATGGTGGTTAGCAAAGCACAGAGCAACAAGCTGCTGCCCAGGTTTGCCTTGTCCTACAGGTGCAGTGCCTTGACCAAATGGCACCAAACTTGCGCTTTGATCTTTCAATGATATTTATAATCAATACCGAAGTTTGGGGCCAGCAGCGCAAAGGACCTGAAATGGCCATGGTGGTTAGCAAAGCACAGAGCAACAAGCTGCTGCCCAGGTTTGCCTTGTCCTACAGGTGCAGTGCCTTGACCAAATGGCACCAAACTTGCGCTTTGATCTTTCAATGATATTTATAATCAATACCGAAAGTCTTGGGGCCAGCAGCAAACCGCAGGAAGGACCTGAAAATGGCCATGGTGGTTAGCAAAGCACAGAGCAACAAGCTAACTGCTGCCCAGGTTTGCCTTGTCCTACAGGTGCAGTGCCTTGACCAAATGGCACCAAACTTGCGCTTTGATCTTTCAATGATATTTATAATCAATACCGAAAGTCTTGGGGCCAGCAGCAAACCGCAGAAGGACTTGAAAATGGCCATGGTGGTTAGCAAAGCACAGAGCAACAAGCTGACAACTGCCCAGGTTTGCCTTGTCCTACAGGCGCAGTGCCTTGACCAAATGGCACCAAACTTGCGCTTTGATCTTTCAATGGTATTTATAATCAATACCGAAAGTCTTGGGGCAGCAGCTAATCGCAGGAAGGACCTGAAAATGGCCATGGTGGTTAGAAAAGCACAGAGCAACAAGCTGACAACTGCCCGGTTTGCCTTGTCCTACAGGTGCAGTGCCTTGACCAAATGGCACCAAACTTGCGCTTTGATCTTTCAATGATATTTATAATCAATACCGAAAGTCTTGGGGCCAGCAGCAAACCGCAGGAAGCCCTATGGCAGGCTGGCTGGGGGTTACCCTAAGGTAACCCGGGCCCCCGTTACCCAGGTTGTCAACCGAGGGGGTAACGAGGAGACCCGGGCTGAAGGACCTTCACATCCTCGTTGGACCCTCGTTTCCTCCGGCTGGGTTACCTAGCTTTGGCGACCGGTTATGGGGGGTAGGTAACCCCAGTCCGTTTACAGGGGTAACCCAGTCCGTTTACAGGGGGTAACCCCAGTCCGTTACAGGGGGTAACACCAGTCCGCTAACAGGGGCTAACCCCAGTCCAGTTTCGGGGGGTAACCCCCGTCTAGTTATGGGGCCTGACCCGCCCCCTGTGCACCCCCATGACACCAATATGCATGGGCATCCCAGTCCGATCATGTGGCAGTCCTGTCACACCCCTCCACACACCCATCACTCCAATACGCATCCTCAGTCTGATTACAGGTCCTGACCCAGCCACCCCCTGCGCACCCATTTCACCCCCATAGGAGCGTCCCCAGTCTGGTCATGGGGCGCATGGTTGTCTGAAGCCATATTTTTGTAGCCCCCATCTCCCATAACGACCAACGCAATACTATCAGCCCATACACAACGTTCACACCCAGATCCTACTGTAACGCTCATTGCTTGCCAGGGCACACTTTCCACGTCCTGGAGCTCCAGCAGCCGCTGGCTTGCCCTGTCCCAGTGCTCCACCAGCAGCCACCGGCTTGCCCTGTCCTGACTGCTGAGGCTTGTTGCCTGGATCTATCAGCTCTCCCAGAGGCACTGCAATGTAAGGGTGGGCAGACAATTAGATACCGGCACTGCCAACACTGCACACATGAGAGGTTCAAAGCAGTCCGGACACAATGTTTGGTTTGAATAAGCAAGAAGGAAGCTAGTCGAAGTACACAGGCAACAATGACTAGTAGCCTGTTGCAGGTTGTTAATGCCATACAGGGACATACCGCACCTACCACAGCACGACAGCCTCCCGCTGGCACTTCTTGACGGAAGCCCACACACCGACATAATTCTCCGGCACGTAGTCTGGCTTCTCGTCAGCTGCTGTTGCTGCCTTGCCCTTCACAGGCTTGTCAGGTTCCCTGTGTCAAAGAGCAAAGGTGTATGATGAGATCCGACAGTGGAGTTTGTTAGCTTGTAGATATGAATTCATGTCATGCATATCTGCATTAATAAACTTACTCCTTGCGGCGCCCAACATCTGCAGGCTTGAGGGCGTTCACCACCATCCCCGCTAGCAGCAGCAGGCTCAAGCCGACCGTGAGTAGGTGGTTGCGGACTACTACACCAGCATCCTCGTCACGAAGAATTGATACCAAGAGCGTTGAAAACTGGTCATACGTGCACTCATCTTGCTGGAGAAGCTTTTCGAACGCATCCACCCCCGTCTTGCCAATAGCTAAGAAGCTCGCAGGCGCAAGGTCAATGCCGGTGTTAAATGATGGAATACGACCAGGGCCAATGTTGATGAGGGCGCTGCGCTGTTGTTGCCGCTGAACAGGTTGACCGTGAGGCGGGTCAAACCTTTGGCGCTTGGACTGGGGCGCGTTCTGTTCACCGACGTAGTCGTCAAGAGGATTACCAGCACCATCATATAGGACTCGATTCATCTGCGCTGTCAAGCTCGAGCGGTATGAGAATGTTGACCCAGTCAATATCTGTATCCTTATTCAAAGGTTAGCATGCAGTGTATGTTAAGTAAGGTCAAAGCCAATTTGTTTATAATTTGCGTTGTAAGTAGCGTATGTTCACTGGCATCCAACTTGTTTGGCCCAAGGCGTGATGCCTGCCGTACAATCCCGTGCTGCTGATCAAAAGTTGCCTCCTGCCAGTCTAAGCTTTATTCTATGCCTTCTGTTAGACGGCTATGATCCAAGCATTTTTGATATAGCCCTGGTTGCCTGGCATGCATGTAGTGCCGGCCCTGCATCTGTACATGCGGCTGGGAAGCACGCCCGGCCGGGCTCACGCTGCCATTTGATTCACAGCTGAAGTGCCCCGTGCTAAAAAACGTCCCACATCGTGCGACTGATGGGCCGTGGCACCTGCCGGAGTCGATTTTGCCATGTATGGCCATGCATGGCTGATCAGTTCCTGGTAGGTTGTGATTGCATGGCATTGGAATATCCTCATATCAAGGCACCATACGTACCCCGCGGTGAGGTGCCTACGTATGTAGACGGCATAGCCGGCTGGCTGCTGAGTGAGTAGCCAGCAGGCTGCTGCGACTACTCTCGCATCAGGTACAGTCTAATGATGGGAGATGTGTGCGTGCCTGCGGCTTGCCGTGGGGCCCACTTCTAGCTATCTAGCCATGTGCGTGGGACAGCCCAGAGGACGATTGACTGTAGGCCCCATCCATGGTGTGTGCCGAGTGCATACGAACTGCTGTTGTGCGCCTTCTGCTGGGTTTGGCGTAGCAATGGGATAAGTGTCGTGGCTGCGGCTTGCTGCGGGGCAGCCCAGTGGATGATTGATGACTCTAAACCCCGTCCATGGTGTATGCTGAGCGCATACAAACTGTTGTGCTTCTGCTGGTATTGGTGTAGTGATGGGAGATGGGAGATGTGTGCCTGCCTGTGGCTTGCCATGGGGCCCATGTCTAGCTAGCTAGCCATGTGCCACACGCGGGACAGCCCAGTGGATGATTGACTGTACACTATGGAACTGTTGTGCTCTTTCTGCTGGGTTTTGTTGTAGCGATGGGAGATGTGTCTCCGTCTCTGTCGGTCAGTGCAAGTGCCTCCGTCGGTGCACCATCTGTTGGCGCGCCAACCAGCCAAACCCCGCCCCCGCATTTGTGCAAGTGCCTCCATCGGTCAGCACAAGTGCCTCCGTCGGCGCATCAACCTGCCCCGCCCCACCCCGCACTCACGCAAGTGCCTCCGTCGGTTGGCAAAAATGGCTCTGTCAGCACACCAACCCGCCAGGGGCCAGGGTGCAGGGCCAGGGGCCAGGGCACAGGGACCAGCGTGCAAGGCCAGGTCACAGGGGCCAGGGGCCAGGGCACAGGGGCCAGGGTACAGGGCCAGGGGCCAGTGTGTAGGGCCAGGGGCCAGGGCACAGGGACCAGCGTGCAAGGCCAGGTCACAGGGGCCAGGGGCCAGGGCACAGGGCCAGGGTACAGGGGCCAGGGCACAGGGCCAGGGCACAGGGGCCGGGCCAGGGCAGGGCACAGGGCCTGCCAGGGGACACCGTGCAGGGCCAGGGGCCAGGAGCCAGGACACAGGGCCAGGGCACAGGGCCAGGCACAGGGGCCAGGGTACAGGGGCCAGGGCACAGGGGCCAGGGCACAGGGCCAGGGCACAGGGCAGGGCACAGGGCCTGCCAGGGGACACCGTGCAGGGCCAGGGCCAGGAGCCAGGACACAGGGGCCAGGGCACAGGGGCCAGGGCACAGGGCCAGGGGACAGGGGCCAGGGCACAGGGGCCAGGCACAGGGGCCAGGCACAGGGGCAGGGCACAGGGCCAGGACACAGGGGACAGGGCATAGGGGACAGGGCACAGGGGCCAGGGCACAGGGGCCAGGGCACAGGGGCCAGGGCACAGGGGCCAGGGCACAGGGGCCAGGGCACAGGGGCCAGGGCACAGGGGCCAGGGCACAGGGGCAGGCACAGGGGCCAGGGGCCAGGGGCCAGGACACAGGGGCCAGGGCATAGGGGCCAGGGCACAGGGGCCAGGCACAGGGGCAGGGCAGGGCACAGGCCAGGGCACAGGGGCCAGGGGCCAGGGGCAGGACACAGGGGCCAGGCCAGGGCACAGGGGCAGGGCACAGGGGCCAGGGCATAGAGGACAGGGCACAGGGGCCAGGGTACAGGGGCCAGGGCACAGGGCTAGGGCACAGGGTGCAGGGCTAGGGCCAGGGTGCAGGGCCAGGGCGCAGGGTGCAGGGCCAGGGGCCAGGGTGCAGGGCACAGGGGCCAGGGCCAGGGGCCAGGACACAGGGGCCAGTGCATAGGGGACAGGGCACAGGGGCCAGTGCACAGGGGCCAGTGCACAGGGGCCAGGGCACAGGGGCCAGGGTACAGGGTACAGGGTACAGGGGCCAGGGCTAGGGCACAGGATGCAGGGCTAGGGCACAGGGTGCAGGGCCAGGGCGCAGGGTGCAGGGCCAGGGGCCAGGGTGCAGGGCACAGGGCCAGGGCACAGGGGCGAGGGCACAGGGCCCGCCAGGGGACACCGAGCAGGGCCAGGGGCCAGGGGCCAGGACACAGGGGCCAGGGCATAGGGGACAGGCACAGGGCCAGGGCACAGGGGCCAGGGCACAGGGGCCAGGGCACAGGGCCAGGGACAGGGGCCAGGGCACAGGGGCCAGGGCCAGGGCACAGGGCCAGGGCACAGGGGCCAGGGGCTAGGGCACAGGGGCCAAGGCACAGGGGCCAGGGCACAGGGCCAGGGGGGCCAGGGCACAGGGCCAGGGCACAGGGGCCAGGGCATAGGGGACAGGGCACAGGGGCCAGGGCATAGGGGACAGGGCACAGGGGCCAGGGTACAGAAGCCAGGGCACAGGGCCAGGGCACAGGGTGCAGGGCTAGGGCCCAGGGTGCAGGGCCAGGGGCCAGGGTGCTGGGCCAGGGGCCAGGGTGCAGGGCCAGGGGGGCAGCCAGGGGCCAGGGCGCAGGGCCAGGGGCCAGGGTGCAGGGCCAGGGCCAGGGTGCAGGGCCAGGGGCCTGGGCGCAGGGCCAGGACCCAGGGTGCAGGGCCAGGGCCAGGGCGCAGGGCCAGGGGCCAGCCAAACCGCCCCCGCACTCGCGCAAGTGCCCCCATTGGTCGGTGCAAGTGGCTCTGTCAGCACACCAACCCGCCACACCCGCCCCGCACTCGTGCAAGTGCCTCCGTCGGTCGGTGCAAGTGGCTCTGTCTGCACACCAACCAACCACACCCCGCCCTGCACTCGTATGCAGAAAGTCTAGTGACTGTGGGAGACGTTGGCATTAACAATTTGCTCCTCTATCGATTACATTGACAAACAAACATAAAAAGGCCCAGTACTGACATCCAACAAAGGAAATGTAAGCGCACAGGGCTATCATCGGAATACCTTGCGTATTGATGAACGCCTAATATGTAAATAGTCCACCTGCCCATTCCTTCGAGGATGGCTGCACTAGTGAGGCGGCT
>BDSL01000441.1:0-21312 GCA_003116995.1 Yamagishiella unicocca | reverse complement strand
CGACAAGACGACCACGGGAAGAGCGAAGTAACAACGAACGCGCATCATAGTCCATAACAGCAAAGTGCTTTTGCAAAGTGGCAGAACCCAAGATGTACGAGGCGGCATCAGTCAGCTCGGCAAGAACGTACGGGGCGACAGTAAGGCGAAGGGAGCCCACAGAAAGGCGAAGCGTAACCTGGCCCAAGATAGCCTGCTTACCGCCGTCAGCGAGGTGAACGTGCGACCAGGGGCACGGCCGGATGGGCAGACCCAGGCGGTGGACGACGGGAGCACCGATGAAGTCGTGGCTGGCACCCGAGTCGAGAAGGGCAGTAAGGGCGAGGTATCGGTGTAGCTCAATTGGGAGAGCCCGAAAAATCCAATCCTTGTGGCCTGGGAGATCCCATGTTCAACTCCCACAAGGTGCGGCACAGGAGATGCAGGTTCGAATCCTGCCGCCGATCCCGATGGTGCGGGCAGCCAATAGCCATCGGTGTGGTTAGGGAGGACTAACTCTAGTATGAAGTGTTGGGGCTTAGGCCAGAGACGGGAGCGTGTGCGTCCTACGGGTGGCTCAACCATCAAGTACACTCAAGTACACCAAGCATGGCGGCATGCTGGACATGGAGCTAGCGGAAGACCGGTTTCCGGAGAGCGCTTCAATCTCAAAAATTGATACAAATATGAGTTAGGGATGTGGCAGGAGCACCAGCCTCCGGCGAGTTGCACTAACTGGTCGTGTTCCACAGCGATAATGTGGCGTGGGCCTTAGCGATATGAGGTGGATTGGTACTGGTGGCGCGAGCGTATAGGGTGTACTGATGCCCACCGCCCCGCCCCTTAACAACATGCCAGGCCTAGTGCCGGCGTAATGTAATAATAATAATAAGGGCGAGGTTGACAGCAGTGACGGGGATCACAGGCAACGAGCCCCCTGTCGAAAGGGAAGAAGCAACTGCCAAAGATGAGTCGAACGGCTCAGCGGGAGGAGCGGTACAGGGCAGCGCGACGTCGTACCAAAGCTCGGCAGTGTAAGGCAGGCCAGGCAGGGTAACGATACGACCATTAACAGTCAAGCCAGCAAACAGGGGCGTACCGGCAGCAAAGCGGCGGATGCAACGCATACCTGAGAGGAGCGCAGCGCTTCGCGCGGCGACATGAGCCGGGCCCACGAGGGCCAGGGCGGAATCAAGGCGGCGACGCTTGCAAGCACGCTAGTGAGAAAGCAAAGAACGCAAGTGCGAAACATAGGAGGGAATCGCCAGATTGTGTGGCCGCCAACATAAACGGAGAAGTAACGACCGCGAGGCGCGGACAGGTTACAAGAAGAGTCGAAACCAGCGCAAACTGCGACGGCATCAAACGTGAAAGGACGACCCACGGAAGTCTCCAACTCAGCTAATGCAGAAGGCAGCAGAGCCCGAACAGGGCGGCGAACAATCAAGTCGTCAGGCGGTGGATGGAGGCAACAACGAACTCAGGCGAGGAACCCCCCGACAGCACCTGAGCAAACTCCTATTTCTTCTTGGCGGCCTGGGTCTCGATACCACTTTTGTACCACGAGTCCTATAGGTGGTAGTGATAACTACCGGTTGAGCGAAGTGCCAAAGATAAACAAGAGCGAAACGGAGCGAAGAGCGCGGTCGTTCAGCACGACCGGACGGCTCCGCTACGGACAGCGATAGGCGAAGATCGCCAGGATCAACCGATAGATAAGTAAGAAGGAAGTCAAGGAGACTTCTACCAGTGACCAGTGTCACGGCGACGCAAAGTAAGGTGCGAAGCCCCGTGGGACGACGTTCAGCAACGTCGAACCGTAAGTAAGATGCGGTTAAGTTAGTTACGGCCAGATAATGCTCCGGCGGTCGGCAAAAGTAAGTAAGATTAAACGTCGTAAGGATAAGTAAGGGTAAGTAAGTAACGAGTAGTCACACATGTGAGAATGACAGGCCCAACTGGTACCGTACAACAACACCAGACAGAGCGCCCACGTCCTGCTGAGTATGTCAGGGACACGGAACGCCATCAGGTTGCCTCAAGGCAAGCTACAAAACCGCACGACGACCACAGGACAACCAAAACACACTGTGACGACCTCGCGCGAGCAGCGGGTCGGAGAGTATTCCACGGCCCGCGAGTCGTTCCAGCAACCAGCGCGCACACCTCGGCTTGGCCAGCAGCGGCTCGATAGTCTGCTCCCGCGCCTTGCGCAGCAGGCTGGGGTTTCCTGACAGGACCAGCAGATGAAGGTTCTAAAAGTCGCCAAAGCACTGCCAGGCATCCGCCGCATTATAATCTCCGGACACGTGGTTGCGTGCGCATGCTGACTAACTTGGATTGACTACACCTGGGGCGGGGGGGGGGGCGAAATTACCCGGTTACACGACACATGGGGTGGGGGAGAAGATGCGGGCAGGGACGCGGACACATAACAATGGAGGCATACACGTGAGGAAGCCGTTTCGGGGACACCAAAGGTAGGTACAGGGTGTGGCAGGGGTGGGGTGCGGCAGGGGAGGCAGTTCGATGCGGCTCGTGTGATCGGTTGAAATGGCTGGCTGGCGCTGAGTGCGCTATGTTTGTACTGGAACAGCAGGGAACGGCTAGCTAGCCTATAGGCCGCCAACGTCCGCGTTTACCGTCAGCTGCTGTAGAGAGTGTCTAATGCAGTTTTCCAAGGGGGTAGTGAGACATATCAGTCGATGTCTGCCGTTTGGGATGGGCCAACTTGGACCGGGTATATCCCTAAATGCATGAGTCCTGGAGTAAAATCGATGTCTGCCGTTTAGACACAATCCTGGCATATAGTAGTGAGCGGTCGGAGGCAGTTCAGCTGCGTGCTGGTTGAAACGGTGTTTATTAATAATGGCGTTGGCAGTTGGCGTGCTCTCATCGTGCTTGATCGTGCCCCCTGGGGGACCTACAATGTGCGTTGTAGCGTATGTAGGAGATTTGTCGTGCACTGTAAGATATGAACATTCGGAATGCGGTTCTTTCGGGACGACGGCGGGGTTAGGTTGCTCCTTGCTGCTGTCTGGATGTACACAGGCAAGTAAGGGTGTTAACACAGCGTCGGTCATGCCGGGTACATACAGGTACATATTCCCTGCCAGTGGGCCAGGGGTGGATGGCGCCGGGGAACCCTTGCGAGGCGCCCCTTAGCTTGGAAGTGGCCATTGTGGGCGTGCCCGTGCGGCATCAGGTGTCGGAGCATACCGCAACGCGCGCCAGGCCTTTGCACCATCATTGAGCCCACCATAGCGGCGGTAAGCTCGCGAACACGCATGGCAGCAGTCGCTTTATGAAAACGGGTGCAAATTGATGCATGTTACCAGACGACATGAGCCCGCTAATGAGCACGACGGAGGACGTAGGTGGCTGGGCAACAGTTCCACCCAGGTACGGCCAGGTGCAGTTCCCCCAAAAGACATGCCGGTCCAATACCATGCCGCACCTACAACACCCTGCACGGCGCTGTAGCACAGGGCGAATAATGCCTTGCCGAAGGACGCAGTATACGGAAAGGAGCGCGACCGTCGCGGACATTTAGGAATCCTCACGCCCCGCTCGCTCAGAGAGTCACGGAAGACCAATTACATTGTACTGTCAGCAGCTAAGCGCGTTTTATGTGTGACTGTGGTCCGAGGCTGCAACCCTGCCTCCTGTACGGCGACAAACAGAGATGCTACTAAAATGGATGAAACGATGCCGATTCGCCAGCTATTGTAGCAGCTCCTGAACGTTCACATATTAGTAGCAAGAAGAGGCTGGCTTTGATCTCCAGCATATACAAAATCCCCACTGCTGGAAATTAAGGCATTTCGCGATCGGCGTTGGCAGAGCTGCGATACCGTGATCTAATGATCTTCCTATTGACGGTGACAGTCATTACAGCTTAAAAGTAGCTGCAATTTCGTCGACATCGGCCCTGCGCGCACATACCGATACAGGGTCCAGGGTGTAGCTGAGGTCTGGAAATAACTCCAAGCTGTTCCTATACCCTTTTTATACGGAATTCGCCCCCGACTTCTATCTCTGCTCCTTCGGTACCTATGTCATTTGCCGGTGAGCGGCGAAGTTCAAGCAGGCTGGCACTGCGGTCTGGCGACATCTTACCATTCCCATGTGCGTTGTCATAGGTGCAATTCACACGCTAGGTATGCCCTGATTGGATTCTATGTTGGGCAGATGCGCCCTGTTGCGGAGTGATCCGAGCATCCCAGAGCGCTCTTCTGCATCCACGCCGCAGTCTGGACCAAAGCCCCGCACTTTTCTACACCGCATGGTAAAACTACATTATTTTGGTAAGGGAATTGAAAGGTAGGGAAATGGGGCAGCGTGGTGCACCCTCGGGATGCGACATACATGCAAGTTGCAATTGCTGGGCGGCCGCTGTTAGAAAGTGCTCCAATGCAAATCAGTTCCAACATATCAATTTTCATCTTGTCCACCGCTTTTTTGCTGCTCCATAGTCCTAACTGCCGACGCTACCATTTCCCGTTCGGCAGCCGTGCGTAACGGTTTAACAGGGCCCCACCGACGTCAATACAAATCATGTGTACCAACTTATATTGACCGGCACGTTTCAAGCTGCTTATGCTGCTGCCCGTGATGCAGGCCGGGCCGTGGCGTCGCCTTACTTCCGGGCCGTGGCGTCGCCTTCCTTCGTGCTAGCGTTGGAAGCAGTGGAGGCTGCTGCGCCCTCGATCGATTTTTTCCATGTCGTCAAGGTCCGTCCACCCTTCATCAATCGGCGCCGGCACCGCCGGCAGCACGGCTACATATCCATCCGCCGCCCTTCCGTCATCGATAGGCGACGTACGGCACCGGCAGCACCGACGGCTACATACTGATGTATCGCCTGCGTGGATACGGAGCTGCTGCGTCCTCGATCGATGTTCAAGATTGTAGAAGGCGGTACCGCGTTTCGGGCGGGCTGGGAGGGGCGGGATTATTGGGTTGCATTGTACGGCGGGCGGCGTGCGTGGGGTTTGGGTGCAAAGGTGCCTTGCGTCAGGATACAAGCCTGCGGTCGGGATCAACCGGCAGGGGCTGGCTGGTCCGTCGTGTTAGTTTCACTGCTGCTCATCATGTACGTATGCACGGTGGCGGGCATCCTGAAGGTGGAGCTCGCCGATCTACGTATCTGTCATGAGACACACAAGGCCTTCATCAGGTGTGTCCTGATTACGGTGGGTGCGGCGGGCGCGTCCGTCCGATAGGTGTATGGTTATCCTCCGCCGCTCCTGTCGTACGTGTCCAGTGCGTGGTTGGCAGCGGCCACCCGTAATCCAGTCATCACTTGTCCGTCCACGCCTACCCTGGGTTGTGTATCGATCCCAGCTGCTTCGTTTGCAGCCCTGCCTGTCGGCTCGCTCGCTTTTCCATTCAACATTCCTAATATGGAAACCCAGTGGATTATTACCTTGAGTGCGTTAGGTCTCCTTTCCAACGCAGACGTCCATGTCGCTCGTCAAGGTCCGTCGTCCGCCCTTCATGCATCAATCGAGCGATCGGCGCCGGCACCGCCGGCAGCACGACTACATATCCATCCGCCCTTCATCGATCGGCGACGTACGGCACCGGCAGCACCGATAGATGGCTCCATACTGATGTATATATCGCCTGCGTGGATACGGAGCTGCTGCGTCCTCGATCGATGTTCAAGATTATAGAAGGCGGTACCGCGTTTCGGGCGGGCTGGGAAGGGCGGGATTGGGTTGCATTGTACGGCGGGCGGCGTGGGGTTTGGGTGCAAAGGTGCCTTGCGTCAGGATACAAGCCTGCGGTCGGGATCAACCGGCAGGGGCTGGCTGGTGCGTCGTGTTAGTTTCACTGCTGCTCATGTACGTATGCACGGCGGCGGGCATCCTGAAGGTGGAGCTCGCCGACCTACGTATCTGTCATGAGACACACAAGGCCTTCAGGTGTGTCCTGATTACGGTGGGTGCGGCGGGCGCGTCCGTCCGATAGGTGTATGGTTGCCCTCCGCTCCTGTCGTACGTGCGTGTCCAGTGCGTGGTTGGCAGCGGCCACCCGTAATCCAGTCACTTGTCTGTCCACGCCTTCCTTCATCGATCGGCGACGTACGGCACCGGCAGCACCGACGGCTACATACTGATGTATCGCCTGCATGGATACGGAGCTGCTGCGTCCTCGATCGATGTTCAAGATTATAGAAGGCGGTACCGCGTTTCGGGCGGGCTGGGAAGGGCGGGATTGGGTTGCATTGTACGGCGGGCGTCGTGGGGTTTGGGTGCAAAGGTGCCTTGCGTCAGGATACAAGCCTGCGGTCGGGATCAACCGGCAGGGGCTGGCTGGTGCGTCGTGTTAGTTTCACTGCTGCTCATGTACGTATGCACGGCGGCGGGCATCCTGAAGGTGGAGCTCGCCGACCTACGTATCTGTCATGAGACACACAAGGCCTTCAGGTGTGCCCTGATTACGGTGGGTGCGGCGGGCGCGTCCGTCCGATAGGTGTATGGTTGCCCTCCGCTCCTGTCGTACGTGTCCAGTGCGTGGTTGGCAGCGGCCACCCGTAATCCAGTCACTTGTCTGTCCACGCCTACCCTGGGTTGTGTATCGATCCCAGCTGCTTCGTTTGCAGCCCTGCCTGTCGGCTCGCTCGCTTTTCCATTCAACATTCCTAATATTGAATCCCAGTGGATTATTACCTTGAGTGCGTTAGTTCTCCTTGCCAACGCAGACGTCCATGTTGTCAAGGTCCGTCGTCCGCCCTTCATGCATCAATCGATCGGCGCCGGCACCGCCGGCAGCACGGCTACATATCCATCCGCCCTTCATCGATCGGCGACGTACGGCACCGGCAGCACCGACGGCTACATACTGATGTATCGCCTGAGTGGATACGGAGCTGCTGCGTCCTCGATCGATGTTCAAGATTATAGAAGGCGGTACCGCGTTTCGGGCGGGCTGGGAAGGGCGGGATTGGGTTGCATTGTACGGCGGGCGGCGTGGGGTTTGGGTGCAAAGGTGCCTTGCGTCAGGATACAAGCCTGCGGTCGGGATCAACCGGCAGGGGCTGGCTGGTGCGTCGTGTTAGTTTCACTGCTGCTCATGTACGTATGCACGGCGGCGGGCATCCTGAAGGTGGAGCTCGCCGACCTACGTATCTGTCATGAGACACACAAGGCCTTCAGGTGTGCCCTGATTACGGTGGGTGCGGCGGGCGCGTCCGTCCGATAGGTGTGTGGTTGCCCTCCGCTCCTGTCGTACGTGCGTGTCCAGTGCGTGGTTGGCAGCGGCCACCCGTAATCCAGTCACTTGTCTGTCCACGCCTACCTTCATCGATCGGCGACGTAGGGCACCGGTTACAGTGGGTTCCAGACCAAGAGGTAGAACCATCGGGCGCATCGCCTGGCACTGAACAAGACGGAGGAAACAAATACCGACATGCACCGAAACAAAGGCAAACCACTTGTGTGCTCTCCTCCTTGCCCTCGCAGATGTTCGTTCATGTCACGGTCCGTCCAGCATCAATCGCTGACAGAGCGAACAGACAGCCATCCCGTTACTGTCGACCGCGCGCACCGTCCAGCCCTGAGCCTCATCATCAGCCGTCCCAAGCACCACTTAATTGGCAGCGAATATGCAGGGGCGTCGTCCTGAAGATGGCACGCGCACTCACCGTTCCACTTATCTGTTCTGCGAATCACCAGGCCTCCAGGTGTTGATCACGGTGGGTGCGGCGGGCGCGTTCGATGGGTGTCTGCATTCGTTGCCATTCTGCCGTACGCACATGTCCAGTAGTAATTGGCAGCGGCCATGCACCAGTAATCAGTTGTTCACATAGCATATAGGGTTTTGTTCCCCAGCTGCTTCGTTTGCAGCCCTACCTGTCCGTCGGCTCGCTTTTTCGTTCAACATATTTATTAATTCCGAAACCCAGAAGATCACCTTGTGCGCGCGCTCGCTCTCGCCTCTACGTGCTTAACTCCGAAACCCAGTCGATCACCTTGTGTGCTCTCCTCCTTGCCCTCGCAGATGTTCATGTCACGGTCCGTCCAGCATCAATCGCTGACAGAGCGAACAGACAGCCATCCCGTTACTGTCGACCGCGCGCACCGTCCAGCCCTGAGCCTCATCATCAGCCGTCCCAAGCACCACCTACCGGACTGGCTGAGTACCCAGGGATTACATATCACTGTGTCTGTGGGATCGACCGGCAGGAGCGAGCTGGCTGATCGTGTTGGATTAATTGGCAGCGAATATGCAGGGGCGTCGTCCTGAAGATGGCACGCGCACTCACCGTTCCACTTATCTGTTCTGCGAAACACCAGGCCTCCAGGTGTTGATCACGGTGGGTGCGGCGGGCGCGTTCGATGGGTGTCTGCATTCGTTGCCATTCTGCCGTACGCACATGTCCAGTAGTAATTGGCAGCGGCCATGCACCAGTAATCAGTTGTTCACATAGCATATAGGGTTTTGTTCCCCAGCTGCTTCGTTTGCAGCCCTACCTGTCCGTCGGCTCGCTTTTTCGTTCAACATATTTATTAATTCCGAAACCCAGAAGATCACCTTGTGCGCGCGCTCGCTCTCGCCTCTACGTGCTTAATTCCGAAACCCAGTCGATCACGCACCTTGTGTGCTCTCCTCCTTGCCCTCGCAGATGTTCATATCACGGTCCGTCCAGCATCAATCGCTGACAGAGCGAACAGACAGCCATCCCGTTACTGTCGACCGCGCGCACCGTCCAGCCCTGAGCCTCATCATCAGCCGTCCCAAGCACCACCTACCGGACTGGCTGAGTACCCAGGGATTACATATCACTGTGTCTGTGGGATCGACCGGCAGGAGCGAGCTGGCTGATCGTGTTGGATTAATTGGCAGCGAATATGCAGGGGCGTCGTCCTGAAGATGGCACGCGCACTCACCGTTCCACTTATCTGTTCTGCGAATCACCAGGCCTCCAGGTGTTGATCACGGTGGGTGCGGCGGGCGCGTTCGATGGGTGTCTGCATTCGTTGCCATTCTGCCGTACGCACATGTCCAGTAGTAATTGGCAGCGGCCATGCACCAGTAATCAGTTGTTCACATAGCATATAGGGTTTTGTTCCCCAGCTGCTTCGTTTGCAGCCCTGTCCGTCGGCTCGCTTTTTCGTTCAACATATTTATTAATTCCGAAACCCAGAAGATCACCTTGTGCGCGCGCTCGCTCTCGCCTCTACGTGCTTAATTCCGAAACCCAGTCGATCACGCACCTTGTGTGCTCTCCTCCTTGCCCTCGCAGATGTTCATATCACGGTCCGTCCAGCATCAATCGCTGACAGAGCGAACAGACAGCCATCCCGTTACTGTCGACCGCGCGCACCGTCCAGCCCTGAGCCTCATCATCAGCCGTCCCAAGCACCACCTACCGGACTGGCTGAGTACCCAGGGATTACATTTCACTGTGTCTGTGGGATCGACCGGCAGGAGCGAGCTGGCTGATCGTGTTGGATTAATTGGCAGCGAATATGCAGGGGCGTCGTCCTGAAGATGGCACGCGCACTCACCGTTCCACTTATCTGTTCTGCGAATCACCAGGCCTCCAGGTGTTGATCACGGTGGGTGCGGCGGGCGCGTTCGATGGGTGTCTGCATTCGTTGCCATTCTGCCGTACGCACATGTCCAGTAGTAATTGGCAGCGGCCATGCACCAGTAATCAGTTGTTCACATAGCATATAGGGTTTTGTTCCCCAGCTGCTTCGTTTGCAGCCCTACCTGTCCGTCGGCTCGCTTTTTCGTTCAACATATTTATTAATTCCGAAACCCAGAAGATCACCTTGTGCGCGCGCTCGCTCTCGCCTCTACGTGCTTAACCCCGAAACCCAGTCGATCACCTTGTGTGCTCTCCTCCTTGCCCTCGCAGATGTTCATGTCACGGTCCGTCCAGCATCAATCGCTGACAGAGCGAACAGACAGCCATCCCGTTACTGTCGACCGCGCGCACCGTCCAGCCCTGAGCCTCATCATCAGCCGTCCCAAGCACCACCTACCGGACTGGCTGAGTACCCAGGGATTACATATCACTGTGTCTGTGGGATCGACCGGCAGGAGCGAGCTGGCTGATCGTGTTGGATTAATTGGCAGCGAATATGCAGGGGCGTCGTCCTGAAGATGGCACGCGCACTCACCGTTCCACTTATCTGTTCTGCGAATCACCAGGCCTCCAGGTGTTGATCACGGTGGGTGCGGCGGGCGCGTTCGATGGGTGTCTGCATTCGTTGCCATTCTGCCGTACGCACATGTCCAGTAGTAATTGGCAGCGGCCATGCACCAGTAATCAGTTGTTCACATAGCATATAGGGTTTTGTTCCCCAGCTGCTTCGTTTGCAGCCCTACCTGTCCGTCGGCTCGCTTTTTCGTTCAACATATTTATTAATTCCGAAACCCAGAAGATCACCTTGTGCGCGCGTTCGCTCTCGCCTCTACGTGCTTAATTCCGAAACCCAGTCGATCACGCACCTTGTGTGCTCTCCTCCTTGCCCTCGCAGATGTTCATATCACGGTCCGTCCAGCATCAATCGCTGACAGAGCGAACAGACAGCCATCCCGTTACTGTCGACCGCGCGCACCGTCCAGCCCTGAGCCTCATCATCAGCCGTCCCAAGCACCACCTACCGGACTGGCTGAGTACCCAGGGATTACATATCACTGTGTCTGTGGGATCGACCGGCAGGAGCGAGCTGGCTGATCGTGTTGGATTAATTGGCAGCGAATATGCAGGGGCGTCGTCCTGAAGATGGCACGCGCACTCACCGTTCCACTTATCTGTTCTGCGAATCACCAGGCCTCCAGGTGTTGATCACGGTGGGTGCGGCGGGCGCGTTCGATGGGTGTCTGCATTCGTTGCCATTCTGCCGTACGCACATGTCCAGTAGTAATTGGCAGCGGCCATGCACCAGTAATCAGTTGTTCACATAGCATATAGGGTTCCCCAGCTGCTTCGTTTGCAGCCCTACCTGTCCGTCGGCTCGCTTTTTCGTTCAACATATTTATTAATTCCGAAACCCAGAAGATCACCTTGTGCGCGCGCTCGCTCTCGCCTCTACGTGCTTAATTCCGAACCCAGTCGATCACGCACCTTGTGTGCTCTCCTCCTTGCCCTCGCAGATGTATGTTCATATCACGGTCCGTCCAGCATCAATCGCTGACAGAGCGAACAGACAGCCATCCCGTTACTGTCGACCGCGCGCACCGTCCAGCCCTGAGCCTCATCATCAGCCGTCCCAAGCACCACCTACCGGACTGGCTGAGTACCCAGGGATTACATATCACTGTGTCTGTGGGATCGACCGGCAGGAGCGAGCTGGCTGATCGTGTTGGATTAATTGGCAGCGAATATGCAGGGGCGTCGTCCTGAAGATGGCACGCGCACTCACCGTTCCACTTATCTGTTCTGCGAATCACCAGGCCTCCAGGTGTTGATCACGGTGGGTGCGGCGGGCGCGTTCGATGGGTGTCTGCATTCGTTGCCATTCTGCCGTACGCACATGTCCAGTAGTAATTGGCAGCGGCCATGCACCAGTAATCAGTTGTTCACATAGCATATAGGGTTTTGTTCCCCAGCTGCTTCGTTTGCAGCCCTGTCCGTCGGCTCGCTTTTTCGTTCAACATATTTATTAATTCCGAAACCCAGAAGATCACCTTGTGCGCGCGCTCGCTCTCGCCTCTACGTGCTTAATTCCGAAACCCAGTCGATCACGCACCTTGTGTGCTCTCCTCCTTGCCCTCGCAGATGTTCATATCACGGTCCGTCCAGCATCAATCGCTGACAGAGCGAACAGACAGCCATCCCGTTACTGTCGACCGCGCGCACCGTCCAGCCCTGAGCCTCATCATCAGCCGTCCCAAGCACCACCTACCGGACTGGCTGAGTACCCAGGGATTACATATCACTGTGTCTGTGGGATCGACCGGCAGGAGCGAGCTGGCTGATCGTGTTGGATTAATTGGCAGCGAATATGCAGGGGCGTCGTCCTGAAGATGGCACGCGCACTCACCGTTCCACTTATCTGTTCTGCGAATCACCAGGCCTCCAGGTGTTGATCACGGTGGGTGCGGCGGGCGCGTTCGATGGGTGTCTGCATTCGTTGCCATTCTGCCGTACGCACATGTCCAGTAGTAATTGGCAGCGGCCATGCACCAGTAATCAGTTGTTCACATAGCATATAGGGTTTTGTTCCCCAGCTGCTTCGTTTGCAGCCCTACCTGTCCGTCGGCTCGCTTTTTCGTTCAACATATTTATTAATTCCGAAACCCAGAAGATCACCTTGTGCGCGCGCTCGCTCTCGCCTCTACGTGCTTAATTCCGAAACCCAGTCGATCACGCACCTTGTGTGCTCTCCTCCTTGCCCTCGCAGATGTATGTTCATATCACGGTCCGTCCAGCATCAATCGCTGACAGAGCGAACAGACAGCCATCCCGTTACTGTCGACCGCGCGCACCGTCCAGCCCTGAGCCTCATCATCAGCCGTCCCAAGCACCACCTACCGGACTGGCTGAGTACCCAGGGATTACATTTCACTGTGTCTGTGGGATCGACCGGCAGGAGCGAGCTGGCTGATCGTGTTGGATTAATTGGCAGCGAATATGCAGGGGCGTCGTCCTGAAGATGGCACGCGCACTCACCGTTCCACTTATCTGTTCTGCGAATCACCAGGCCTCCAGGTGTTGATCACGGTGGGTGCGGCGGGCGCGTTCGATGGGTGTCTGCATTCGTTGCCATTCTGCCGTACGCACATGTCCAGTAGTAATTGGCAGCGGCCATGCACCAGTAATCAGTTGTTCACATAGCATATAGGGTTTTGTTCCCCAGCTGCTTCGTTTGCAGCCCTGTCCGTCGGCTCGCTTTTTCGTTCAACATATTTATTAATTCCGAAACCCAGAAGATCACCTTGTGCGCGCGCTCGCTCTCGCCTCTACGTGCTTAACTCCGAAACCCAGTCGATCACGCACCTTGTGTGCTCTCCTCCTTGCCCTCGCAGATGTTCATGTCACGGTCCGTCCAGCATCAATCGCTGACAGAGCGAACAGACAGCCATCCCGTTACTGTCGACCGCGCGCACCGTCCAGCCCTGAGCCTCATCATCAGCCGTCCCAAGCACCACCTACCGGACTGGCTGAGTACCCAGGGATTACATATCACTGTGTCTGTGGGATCGACCGGCAGGAGCGAGCTGGCTGATCGTGTTGGATTAATTGGCAGCGAATATGCAGGGGCGTCGTCCTGAAGATGGCACGCGCACTCACCGTTCCACTTATCTGTTCTGCGAATCACCAGGCCTCCAGGTGTTGATCACGGTGGGTGCGGCGGGCGCGTTCGATGGGTGTCTGCATTCGTTGCCATTCTGCCGTACGCACATGTCCAGTAGTAATTGGCAGCGGCCATGCACCAGTAATCAGTTGTTCACATAGCATATAGGGTTTTGTTCCCCAGCTGCTTCGTTTGCAGCCCTGTCCGTCGGCTCGCTTTTTCGTTCAACATATTTATTAATTCCGAAACCCAGAAGATCACCTTGTGCGCGCGCTCGCTCTCGCCTCTACGTGCTTAATTCCGAACCCAGTCGATCACGCACCTTGTGTGCTCTCCTCCTTGCCCTCGCAGATGTATGTTCATATCACGGTCCGTCCAGCATCAATCGCTGACAGAGCGAGCGAACAGACAGCCATCCCGTTACTGTCGACCGCGCGCACCGTCCAGCCCTGAGCCTCATCATCAGCCGTCCCAAGCACCACCTACCGGACTGGCTGAGTACCCAGGGATTACATATCACTGTGTCTGTGGGATCGACCGGCAGGAGCGAGCTGGCTGATCGTGTTGGATTAATTGGCAGCGAATATGCAGGGGCGTCGTCCTGAAGATGGCACGCGCACTCACCGTTCCACTTATCTGTTCTGCGAATCACCAGGCCTCCAGGTGTTGATCACGGTGGGTGCGGCGGGCGCGTTCGATGGGTGTCTGCATTCGTTGCCATTCTGCCGTACGCACATGTCCAGTAGTAATTGGCAGCGGCCATGCACCAGTAATCAGTTGTTCACATAGCATATAGGGTTTTGTTCCCCAGCTGCTTCGTTTGCAGCCCTGTCCGTCGGCTCGCTTTTTCGTTCAACATATTTATTAATTCCGAAACCCAGAAGATCACCTTGTGCGCGCGCTCGCTCTCGCCTCTACGTGCTTAATTCCGAAACCCAGTCGATCACGCACCTTGTGTGCTCTCCTCCTTGCCCTCGCAGATGTTCATATCACGGTCCGTCCAGCATCAATCGCTGACAGAGCGAACAGACAGCCATCCCGTTACTGTCGACCGCGCGCACCGTCCAGCCCTGAGCCTCATCATCAGCCGTCCCAAGCACCACCTACCGGACTGGCTGAGTACCCAGGGATTACATATCACTGTGTCTGTGGGATCGACCGGCAGGAGCGAGCTGGCTGATCGTGTTGGATTAATTGGCAGCGAATATGCAGGGGCGTCGTCCTGAAGATGGCACGCGCACTCACCGTTCCACTTATCTGTTCTGCGAATCACCAGGCCTCCAGGTGTTGATCACGGTGGGTGCGGCGGGCGCGTTCGATGGGTGTCTGCATTCGTTGCCATTCTGCCGTACGCACATGTCCAGTAGTAATTGGCAGCGGCCATGCACCAGTAATCAGTTGTTCACATAGCATATAGGGTTTTGTTCCCCAGCTGCTTCGTTTGCAGCCCTACCTGTCCGTCGGCTCGCTTTTTCGTTCAACATATTTATTAATTCCGAAACCCAGAAGATCACCTTGTGCGCGCGCTCGCTCTCGCCTCTACGTGCTTAATTCCGAAACCCAGTCGATCACGCACCTTGTGTGCTCTCCTCCTTGCCCTCGCAGATGTATGTTCATATCACGGTCCGTCCAGCATCAATCGCTGACAGAGCGAACAGACAGCCATCCCGTTACTGTCGACCGCGCGCACCGTCCAGCCCTGAGCCTCATCATCAGCCGTCCCAAGCACCACCTACCGGACTGGCTGAGTACCCAGGGATTACATTTCACTGTGTCTGTGGGATCGACCGGCAGGAGCGAGCTGGCTGATCGTGTTGGATTAATTGGCAGCGAATATGCAGGGGCGTCGTCCTGAAGATGGCACGCGCACTCACCGTTCCACTTATCTGTTCTGCGAATCACCAGGCCTCCAGGTGTTGATCACGGTGGGTGCGGCGGGCGCGTTCGATGGGTGTCTGCATTCGTTGCCATTCTGCCGTACGCACATGTCCAGTAGTAATTGGCAGCGGCCATGCACCAGTAATCAGTTGTTCACATAGCATATAGGGTTTTGTTCCCCAGCTGCTTCGTTTGCAGCCCTGTCCGTCGGCTCGCTTTTTCGTTCAACATATTTATTAATTCCGAAACCCAGAAGATCACCTTGTGCGCGCGCTCGCTCTCGCCTCTACGTGCTTAACTCCGAAACCCAGTCGATCACGCACCTTGTGTGCTCTCCTCCTTGCCCTCGCAGATGTTCATGTCACGGTCCGTCCAGCATCAATCGCTGACAGAGCGAACAGACAGCCATCCCGTTACTGTCGACCGCGCGCACCGTCCAGCCCTGAGCCTCATCATCAGCCGTCCCAAGCACCACCTACCGGACTGGCTGAGTACCCAGGGATTACATATCACTGTGTCTGTGGGATCGACCGGCAGGAGCGAGCTGGCTGATCGTGTTGGATTAATTGGCAGCGAATATGCAGGGGCGTCGTCCTGAAGATGGCACGCGCACTCACCGTTCCACTTATCTGTTCTGCGAATCACCAGGCCTCCAGGTGTTGATCACGGTGGGTGCGGCGGGCGCGTTCGATGGGTGTCTGCATTCGTTGCCATTCTGCCGTACGCACATGTCCAGTAGTAATTGGCAGCGGCCATGCACCAGTAATCAGTTGTTCACATAGCATATAGGGTTTTGTTCCCCAGCTGCTTCGTTTGCAGCCCTGTCCGTCGGCTCGCTTTTTCGTTCAACATATTTATTAATTCCGAAACCCAGAAGATCACCTTGTGCGCGCGCTCGCTCTCGCCTCTACGTGCTTAATTCCGAAACCCAGTCGATCACGCACCTTGTGTGCTCTCCTCCTTGCCCTCGCAGATGTTCATATCACGGTCCGTCCAGCATCAATCGCTGACAGAGCGAACAGACAGCCATCCCGTTACTGTCGACCGCGCGCACCGTCCAGCCCTGAGCCTCATCATCAGCCGTCCCAAGCACCACCTACCGGACTGGCTGAGTACCCAGGGATTACATTTCACTGTGTCTGTGGGATCGACCGGCAGGAGCGAGCTGGCTGATCGTGTTGGATTAATTGGCAGCGAATATGCAGGGGCGTCGTCCTGAAGATGGCACGCGCACTCACCGTTCCACTTATCTGTTCTGCGAATCACCAGGCCTCCAGGTGTTGATCACGGTGGGTGCGGCGGGCGCGTTCGATGGGTGTCTGCATTCGTTGCCATTCTGCCGTACGCACATGTCCAGTAGTAATTGGCAGCGGCCATGCACCAGTAATCAGTTGTTCACATAGCATATAGGGTTTTGTTCCCCAGCTGCTTCGTTTGCAGCCCTGTCCGTCGGCTCGCTTTTTCGTTCAACATATTTATTAATTCCGAAACCCAGAAGATCACCTTGTGCGCGCGCTCGCTCTCGCCTCTACGTGCTTAATTCCGAAACCCAGTCGATCACGCACCTTGTGTGCTCTCCTCCTTGCCCTCGCAGATGTTCATATCACGGTCCGTCCAGCATCAATCGCTGACAGAGCGAACAGACAGCCATCCCGTTACTGTCGACCGCGCGCACCGTCCAGCCCTGAGCCTCATCATCAGCCGTCCCAAGCACCACCTACCGGACTGGCTGAGTACCCAGGGATTACATTTCACTGTGTCTGTGGGATCGACCGGCAGGAGCGAGCTGGCTGATCGTGTTGGATTAATTGGCAGCGAATATGCAGGGGCGTCGTCCTGAAGATGGCACGCGCACTCACCGTTCCACTTATCTGTTCTGCGAATCACCAGGCCTCCAGGTGTTGATCACGGTGGGTGCGGCGGGCGCGTTCGATGGGTGTCTGCATTCGTTGCCATTCTGCCGTACGCACATGTCCAGTAGTAATTGGCAGCGGCCATGCACCAGTAATCAGTTGTTCACATAGCATATAGGGTTTTGTTCCCCAGCTGCTTCGTTTGCAGCCCTACCTGTCCGTCGGCTCGCTTTTTCGTTCAACATATTTATTAATTCCGAAACCCAGAAGATCACCTTGTGCGCGCGCTCGCTCTCGCCTCTACGTGCTTAACCCCGAAACCCAGTCGATCACCTTGTGTGCTCTCCTCCTTGCCCTCGCAGATGTTCATGTCACGGTCCGTCCAGCATCAATCGCTGACAGAGCGAACAGACAGCCATCCCGTTACTGTCGACCGCGCGCACCGTCCAGCCCTGAGCCTCATCATCAGCCGTCCCAAGCACCACCTACCGGACTGGCTGAGTACCCAGGGATTACATATCACTGTGTCTGTGGGATCGACCGGCAGGAGCGAGCTGGCTGATCGTGTTGGATTAATTGGCAGCGAATATGCAGGGGCGTCGTCCTGAAGATGGCACGCGCACTCACCGTTCCACTTATCTGTTCTGCGAATCACCAGGCCTCCAGGTGTTGATCACGGTGGGTGCGGCGGGCGCGTTCGATGGGTGTCTGCATTCGTTGCCATTCTGCCGTACGCACATGTCCAGTAGTAATTGGCAGCGGCCATGCACCAGTAATCCAGTTGTTCACATAGCATAGGGTTTTGTTCCCCAGCTGCTTCGTTTGCAGCCCTGTCCGTCGGCTCGCTTTTTCGTTCAACCATATTTATTAAATTCCGAAACCCAGAAGATCACCTTGTGGCGCGCGCTCGCTCTCGCCTCTACGTGCTTAATTCCGAAACCCAGTCGATCACCGCACCTTGTGTGCTCTCCTCCTTGCCCTCGCAGATGTTCATAGTCACGGTCCGTCCAGCATCAATCGCGACAGAGCGAACAGACAGCCATCCCGTTACTGTCGACCGCGCGCACCGTCCAGCCCTGAGCCTCATCATCAGCCGTCCCAAGCACCACCTACCGGACTGGCTGAGTACCCAGGGATTACATATCACTGTGTCTGTGGGATCGACCGGCAGGAGCGAGCTGGCTGATCGTGTTGGATTAATTGGCAGCGAATATGCAGGGCGTCGTCCTGAAGATGGACCGCACTCACCGTTCCACTTATCTGCTTCTGCGAATCACCAGCCTCCAGGTGTTGATCACGGTGGTGCGGCCGGGCGCGTTCGATGGTGTCTGCCATTCGTTGCCATTCTGCCGTACGCACATGTCCAGTAGTAATTGGCAGCGGCCATGCACCAGTAATCAGTTGTTCACATAGCATATAGGTTTTGTTCCCCAGCTGCTTCGTTTGCAGCCCTGTCCGTCGGCTCGCTTTTTCGTTCAACATATTTATTAATTCCGAAACCCAGAAGATCACCTTGTGCGCGCGCTCGCTCTCGCCTCTACGTGCTTAATTCCGAAACCCAGTCGATCACCTTGTGTGCTCTCCTCCTTGCCCTCGCAGATGTTCATGTCACGGTCCGTCCAGCATCAATCGCTGCAGAGCGAACAGACAGCCATCCCGTTACTGTCGACCGCGCGCACCGTCCAGCCCTGAGCCTCATCATCAGCCGTCCCAAGCACCACCTACCGGACTGGCTGAGTACCCAGGGATTACATATCACTGTGTCTGTGGGATCGACCGGCAGGAGCGAGCTGGCTGATCGTGTTGGATTAATTGGCAGCGAATATGCAGGGGCGTCGTCCTGAAGATGCGCACTCACCGTTCCACTTATCTGTTCTGCGAATCACCAGGCCTCAGGTGTTGATCACGGTGGGTGCGGCGGGCGCGTTCGATGGGTGTCTGCATTCGTTGCCATTCTGCCGTACGCACATGTCCAGTAGTAATTGGCAGCGGCCATGCACCAGTAATCAGTTGTTCACATAGCATATAGGGTTTTGTTCCCCAGCTGCTTCGTTTGCAGCCCTGTCCGTCGGCTCGCTTTTCGTTCAACATATTTATTAATTCCGAAACCCAGAAGATCACCTTGTGCGCGCGCTCGCTCTCGCCTCTACGTGCTTAATTCCGAAACCCAGTCGATCACGCACCTTGTGTGCTCTCCTCCTTGCCCTCGCAGATGTTCATGTCACGGTCCGTCCAGCATCAATCGCTGCAGAGCGAACAGACAGCCATCCCGTTACTGTCGACCGCGCGCACCGTCCAGCCCTGAGCCTCATCATCAGCCGTCCCAAGCACCACCTACCGGACTGGCTGAGTACCCAGGGATTACGTATCACTGTGTCTGTGGGATCGACCGGCAGGAGCGAGCTGGCTGATCGTGTTGGATTAATTGGCAGCGAATATGCAGGGGCGTCGTCCTGAAGATGGCACGGCACTCACCGTTCCACTTATCTGTTCTGCGAATCACCAGGCCTTCAGGTGTTGATCACGGTGGGTGCGGCGGGCGCGTTCGATGGGTGTCTGCATTCGTTGCCATTCTGCCGTACGCACATGTCCAGTAGTAATTGGCAGCGGCCATGCACCAGTAATCAGTTGTTCACATAGCATATAGGGTTTTGTTCCCCAGCTGCTTCGTTTGCAGCCCTGTCCGTCGGCTCGCTTTTCGTTCAACATATTTATTAATTCCGAAACCAGAAGATCACCTTGTGCGCGCGCTCGCTCTCGCCTCTACGTGCTTAATTCCGAAACCCAGTCGATCACGCACCTTGTGCTCTCCTCCTTGCCCTCGCAGATGTTCATGTCACGGTCCGTCCAGCATCAATCGCTGGCAGAGCGAACAGACAGCCATCCCGTTACTGTCGACCGCGCGCACCGTCCAGCCCTGAGCCTCATCATCAGCCGTCCCAAGCACCACCTACCGGACTGGCTGACTACCCAGGGATTACATTTCACTGTGTCTGTGGGATCGACCGGCAGGAGCGAGCTGGCTGATCGTGTTGAATTAATTGGCAGCGAATATGCAGGCGTCGTCCTGAAGATGGCACGCGCACTCACCGTTCTACTTATCTGTTCTGCGAATCACAAGGCCTCAGGTGTTGATCACGGTGGGTGCGGCGGGCGCGTTCGATGGGTGTCTGCATTCGTTGCCATTCTGCCGTACGCACATGTCCAGTAGTAATTGGCAGCGGCCATGCACCAGTAATCAGTTGTTCACATAGCATATAGGGTTTTGTTCCCCAGCTGCTTCGTTTGCAGCCCTGTCCGTCGGCTCGCTTTTTCGTTCAACATATTTATTAATTCCGAAACCCAGAAGATCACCTTGTGCGCGCGCTCGCTCTCGCCTCTACGTGCTTAACTCCGAAACCCAGTCGATCACACCTTGTGTGCTCTCCTCCTTGCCCTCGCAGATGTTCATGTCACGGTCCGTCCAGCATCAATCGCTGCAGAGCGAACAGACAGCCATCCCGTTACTGTCGACCGCGCGCACCGTCCAGCCCTGAGCCTCATCATCAGCCGTCCCAAGCACCACCTACCGGACTGGCTGACTACCCAGGGATTACGTATCACTGTGTCTGTGGGATCGACCGGCAGGAGCTGGCTGATCGTGTTGGATTAATTGGCAGCGAATATGCAGGCGTCGTCCTGAAGATGGCACGCGCACTCACCGTTCCACTTATCTGTTCTGCGAATCACCAGGCCTCCAGGTGTTGATCACGGTGGGTGCGGCGGGCGCGTTCGATGGGTGTCTGCATTCGTTGCCATTCTGCCGTACGCACATGTCCAGTAGTAATTGGCAGCGGCCATGCACCAGTAATCAGTTGTTCACATAGCATATAGGGTTTTGTTCCCCAGCTGCTTCGTTTGCAGCCCCTGTCCGTCGGCTCGCTTTTCGTTCAACATATTTATTAATTCCGAAACCCAGAAGATCACCTTGTGCGCGCGCTCGCTCTCGCCTCTACGTGCTTAATTCCGAAACCCAGTCGATCACCTTGTGTGCTCTCCTCCTTGCCCTCGCAGATGTTCATGTCACGGTCCGTCCAGCATCAATCGCTGCAGAGCGAACAGACAGCCATCCCGTTACTGTCGACCGCGCGCACCGTCCAGCCCTGAGCCTCATCATCAGCCGTCCCAAGCACCACCTACCGGACTGGCTGATACCCAGGGATTACGTATCACTGTGTCTGTGGGATCGACCGGCAGGAGGAGCTGGCTGATCGTGTTGGATTAATTGGCGGCGAATATGCAGGGGCGCGTCCTGAGATGGCACGGCACTCACCGTTCTACTTATCTGCTCTGCGAATCAC
>BDSL01000440.1:0-21326 GCA_003116995.1 Yamagishiella unicocca | reverse complement strand
TTTAGCTGTGCCATCATTTCAATATGATGCTCATTACATGGTTATGTTATGCTTTGACATAGCAGACACTGCGACGTCTATGATGGCCAACATCCTCACTGCATTGAAATACGTGCCTGAAGATAATAAATTATATCTTGCACGGACCGGAAGCTCTTGATGGACCTCAACTACTTTGGACTCAGCGCAAAATGCGTCACCAAGTGCCGACCCACGGGCAGTGTTGGCAGGATAGTCACGGTCAACACCCTCAAGGGAGTCGGTATCGTAATTCCTTTCGTCATGGATGTTCCAGACATCATATTGCAAATGCGGAAGAGCAAAATCCTCGACCACATCGCTATCGTCTACCGCGACTACCTCCTGGACAGCAATGAGTCAACGTATATTGTATCTACATTTGCCAGCACCGCTTCGGTACTCTTCATGTCCATCATTAATCACACCAAAATGAGCGTGCCGACGGACAAAGATAATCTCCGGGGCTACGAATGTGACCAGGCATCTTTATTAAGGACATTTATGCTGTGCAGCCCTTCATTTCATTTCCTTGTCGTTATCTTCTTCGTCGCCTTCATATCATTACTCGACCTTCAGACAGAGTACTATGGCTTACCGAAGGATGTCATCATACGACTACAGAATCTCTGTCTGCCATACACTGACAACAATTCGCGGTTACAGTTCATCTGCATGGTGCTTGACTCATGGGAGCTTTTCAAAAGCCTGATTCCGTCCAAGGGACGTCGCCGCATTGACACATACATAGACGCATTGATGGCGCGGTGTCACTCGCCGCTAGTAAATAATCGACTAAAATGATTCCGATGATTCTGGAAAGGGTCGCATGCATTTGAGGAAATTGAGGACATTATGTGGTCAACACGTGTGGTGAATGTGATGTTCTGATGAGTCTGAAATAGTCTGAAATGTACATCATTGACGTAGTAACTAATGTAAATCAATATAACTTGCGACAACTTCAAATAATTTCAATAACTTCAACCAATAAGAATGCTATATTCTCCAGGTCTTTTCGATTTACCTCAGGACGTAATTAGAGATATCATTGTTCGAAGCAATGGTTCCACGAGCTTGCAGCAAAGCTGCAAATATTTCAGAGAGACATATGACAAGATCAAGGTCTCTGAGCCGCTGACATGTGCTCGAATCCTGTACAATGTCCTTATTGACAGACACGATCGTGTGTCAAAATCATTGTCAACGTCATATTTCAAACTCAACAACAAGACTCTACAGCATCTTTACGATTCTTTTCACGCTAGATACATGGAAGTACTCGAAAGATTCCTGACTATTCTTAAAGAACATGAGCAGGAGCACTATTCCAAGTATGTTGTCGACCTCCTAATGTGGGCATCTCATAATGGTCTGACAAATGTTGTGGAGGTCCTCCTCGACAAAGGCGCTGATGTACATGCTCAAGGTGACAATGCTCTGTACGCGGCATCTGACAAAGGTCACACTGAGTCTGTAAAACTCCTGATTAATAGGGGTGCTGATGTACATGTGAACAACGATTGGTTACTGATGCGTGCGTCTGTCGATGGTCACGCACAGATTGTTGAACTTCTGCTCAACAAGGGCGTTGGTGTACAAGCACAAATTGATTATGCATTGCGCCTGGCATCTTACAATGGAGACACGCAGATTGTAGAACTCCTGCTCGACAGGGGCGCTGATATACATGCAGATGCAAATAGTAAACAATATCATAATGATGACGCACTGTGTAATGCGTCATCTAATGGACACTTTCAAATAGTTAAACTCTTGCTCGACAAGAATGATATTGTCGTACATGCAAACACGGGTACTAGTGTACATGCAAAATGTGTGAATAAAAGTGCCGCACTACGCGCTGCATCTTCGTGTGGTCACACTCAGATTGTAGAACTCCTGCTCAACAGGGGCGCTGATGTACATTCAGACAATGATTATGCATTGTGCATTGCGTCGAGAAATGGTTATAGACAGATTGTGGAACTCCTGATTGACAGAGGTGCTAATGTACAGCGTTGTGCCCGTAACAAGACACCCTTAAATCACTTTGTAAAACAAACTTAAGGTTTAGTTAATACGGGCACAACGCTGCTAATGTACATGCTCAAGGTGACAATGCATTGTGTGCGGCATCTTTGGAAGGTCACACAGAAACTGTAGAACTCCTGCTTGACAGAGGAGCTGATGTACATTCAAACAATGATTATGCATTGCGTATGGCGGCGCTCAGTGGTCACATCCAAACAAAGCAGCTCCTGATCAACAGAGGGGCGCTGGTGTAAAGTCAATATTTGTATCCTCATTGTTAAAATCTATAACTTCCATATTATTTCATTATACACTTTTAGATGATCCTTGGATGTTTTTCATCAGATTCTAAAAGAAAGTAATAATACGAATACAAGGATTACAACGAAACCTTAAATAACAAATAACAAAATAATAGACCAGTAACGATGGTCGGAAATGTATGTCATCTTGTCGATATGCCACATGACATAATTATAAATATAATTATTCGAAGCAATGGTTACAGGAGCCTGCAACAAAGCTGCAAATTCTTCAAAGATACATATGACAGGATCAAGGTCTCTGAGCCGCTGACATGTGCTCGAATCCTGTACAATGTCCTTATTGACAGACACGATCGTGTGTCAACTCCAGTGTCAAAGACATCATTGTCAAAGACATACTCCGAACTCAACATCAATGCTCTACAGCATATTTATGCTTATTTTCATAGCAGTTACATGAAAATACTTGTTAGTTTTCTGTCTATTCTTGAAGAATATGAGCAGGAGCACTATTCCAAGTATGTTAGCGACCTGATGATGTGGGCATCTGCCGGCGACCATAGGGTCCTTGTGCAGCTTCTTCTGGACAAAGGCGCTGATGTACACGCTCGAAATGGGTACGCACTGTGCATGGCATCGCGCAATGGTTACAGTAAGACTGTAGAAATCCTGCTCGACGGCGGCGCTGATGTACATGCGCAAAATGATTATGCACTGTTACAGGCATCTGAATATGGCCACACTCAGACTGTAGAACTCCTGCTTGACAGAGGCGCTGATGTACATGCGCAAAATAACAACGCTCTGTATGGGGCGTCTGTAAATGGTCACACACAGACATTAGAACTCCTGCTCGACAGGTGCATTGATGTACACGATATAGTTGACCGTGCATTACGCTTGGCATCTACACATGGTCACACCCAGACTGTAGAACTCCTGCTCAACAGGGGCGCTGATGTACATACATGGTATGATGCAGCATTGAACTTGGCATCTAATCAAGGTCAAAATCAGCTTGTTCAACTCCTGCTCAACAGGGGCGCTGATATACACGCACGGGATGATCGAGCGCTGCAATCGGCGGTTCGTAAACATCACATTCAGACTGTGCAGCTCCTCCTTGACAGGGGTGCTAATGTACATGCTGGGAAGTGTTGCTTACTGTGGCAGGCATCTGGCAATGGTCAGATCAAGATTGTAGAGCTCCTGCTCGACAATGGTGCTGATGTACATGCACAAAATGATTACGCACTGCTCCAGGCGTCTGAACATGGTCACACACAGATAGTAGAACTACTGCTCGAAAGGGGTGCTAATATACATGCTGTCGGTGATTATGCATTGTATGTGGCGTCTAAAAATGAGCACATTGAAACAGTGCAGCTCCTGCTCGAATGGGGCGCTAATATAATACACGCAGGGATATAATCACGGTCAATAATCATCCTCTTTGAAACTAAGGTATTCGACGATCTTGAATAATTTATAGGTCTACATGTGTGACGAGGAAGAAAAATGACATCCAATAAAGACATTCAAACATCAATCAAACAGTAACGATGGTCAAACATTGATTCAAATATTTTTTTGTTTTTTATTTATAATTTTGCTAGTGTTTTTGCTAGCAGGTATTGCTCTTCTAGTTTTGATACCTTTTATAGTGTTTTTAATTTGCCGACTTCTGTAAACTACTGCTGTTCCACCGTTTTGTCTTGTCGTTGGTCTTGTTCGTCCTGTTGTTGGTCTTGTTTGTCCTGTTGTTTGTCCTGTTGTTGGTCTTGTTTGTCCTGTTGTTTGTCCTGTTGTTTGTCTTGTTTGTCCTGTTGTTTGTCTTGTTTGTCCTGTTGTTGATACTGTTTCTCTTATTGTTTGTCTTGTTTGTCCTGTTGTTGGTACTGTTTGTCTTGTTGTTGGTCCTGTTGTTTGTCTTGTTGTTGGTCCTGTTGTTTGTCTTGTTGTTTGTCCTGTTGTTTGTCCTGTTGTTTGTCTTGTTGTTTGTCCTGTTGTTTGTCTTGTTGTTTGTCCTGTTGTTTGTCTTGTTGTTTGTCCTGTTGTTGGTACTGTTTCTCTTATTGTTGGTCTTGTTTGTCCTGTTGTTTGTCCTGTTGTTGGTCTTTGTCCTTTTATTGGAAGAATTTCACGTCTATATTCTTTTAGCCTTTCATAAATTGTTTCAAAGGATTTGATAGCATTGCTGAGTACCGTAGAATTATTCCTGTCGGGGTCAAGAAAAGATAAAACTACGTCACGAATAACTATATTGTGAGTTCCGAATCCTCTTATAACCTGTTTTTCCACTGCATCGTAGGCGGCTTCAGCATACGCTCGATTGTATCCTTCTTCATAAGGACCATTAATTGTGTTTCCTTTTATAACGGCAAATTGTTTTAGTACAGCAAATGGTATATCTAGACATGAAAACATTTGAAAAAGAATCACTCCGACACTGTATAAATCACTACCTTTTGATATTGTGACTTTTTCATTTTTTAATAGTTGAGTTTGCATATATAGTGGAGTACCTACGTTTTGGCATCGTATTTTTTTATATGTATAATCATCTGTGCTGATGAAGCCATCAATACAGGCCAAGCCAAAATCAGAAATTTTTAGTTCAGTCCTTATATCGCGCCCTTTCTCGACCTTGACTATCAATAAGTTATCAGGCTTCAGATCACCATGTATAACATTGTTTGTGTGTAAAGAACTTACACCTAGTAAGAATTGATATGCAAGCTTTAATTTTTTCTTGGAACTCTTATTGAGTTTGCCATTGACTACTTCACACACATTCTTTTCCTTTTTTTCCTTGAGATAAGTGGATAACGTCTTTTTAGCAAATTCCATAACCATGTATATTTTATGGTTTAGATCGTCTCTGAAATACTTTAAGACTGAAACACATGCTGATGGGTAAATTTGTCGGTTGTTTATTAGAATATTTAAATATTCCATTATACGAATCTCATTATCAGCCAATTCTTTGTATTGATCGGTATGAGTTGAAGAAATCTTCACTGCATATTTTTGTCTGTCATGACTCACCTTAAGGACCTTACCAAAGGAACCCGCTCCAATAATTGATTTTATACTATATCCATGTGAGTTAATAATTTTCAACTCGTCTTTGTATATTTCAATCCTTGGTGTCTTATTCATATTTATTTGTATAGTTTGGAATAAATAAAAAGAATAATCATCTATCCTCTTTGATAGCCTTGATTGTGTAATAATTAAGGTATTCAACCGACTTCTCAGGGACTTTGACACTCTTTGTACTCCGTCGAGTTGAACTTCGTCCAGTCGTTGTCCGGGGACTCGTTTTGTATCCTGATACAGATTCACAATTGTTTTCATGTGATGCTGAATATCTTGATATGTCGTGCTTCACACTAGATGAGGATGATGACTCCTGCGATGCACCATTACTTTCCATCGAGCCGGATATTTCACCATATACGATGTCCACTAGGCTCCTTGCTTTATTTATCAGATCTGTATTGAGTCCTTTCTCTTTTACATGTCCTAAAGCAATACTAGCGATTGCATAGACCATGAGGACCATTCGCTGTTGCTTCTTGGATTTTTTGTAACCTACCTTGAAAAGCGAGAAGAGTGCATCAATGTAATCAAGCCGACATGATTTGTGACGCGCACACAATTTAATGATATGCCACATGAATTGGATGCTCCTGTCAGGTGGCAATGCGCGTCGGTGATGTCTGTCGCTGGTACTGCTGGTGGTGTCATCAAACCATGACAAAATAAGTGTTTCGTTGATGTCGCTGGAGCGAAGCACATCGGGCTGCAAGATGAAAACCATCATTTCTGCAGATGTCTTTGCATGACCAGCCAAAACATAACTCACAAAGCGTTTGACTATTATGCGGACATCTACGTGCGTGATGTTTGACAACAGATCATTAATCTCAGAAGACGCGGGCAGTCTGTGATGTGTCACAATATTATCATTCACTGTCAAACTGTCAGGATTTACCTTTCCAGTAATGGCCTGGTTTCCGCTAGGGACCTGCAAAGGATTCGTGCGACTCAGTGTTGTTTGGAGTGGGATTGTTGTTGTTGTTTTTGTTGTTGTTGTAGTAAACGTTTGTACCACGGAGCCATTCTCGCCCGAGGACGATATTTCGTGACTGTTTGGACGAAGAGTCTCTATTGTCGGTTTAAATGGCTGTGTCATGATGGTCAAGACCGCTTCAAACAATATAGGACCGGCTCTTCGTCCATACTGCTCCAATCGCATCAGCTCATCTATGCATCTTGATAGATTCAATGATGAAGAGCCATTGCTGTTAATTCTATGCAACACGAGTTCGTCCACGATCATTTCACAAATCTTTAATATGTCGCTTTCGGTATGAGATAATTCTGCTACGAAGTAGCATGCATGTTCCATACTCTTGACATCTACTGCTGAAAGACATTTACGTAACTGTCTGTAGACGTGAGCTCGATTGTAACCATTCGCAGTGACTAGGGATGTTTTTGATATTATCTTGGATGTGTCTCTTGATGACATCACTTCCTTCGCTAGCGTTCTCGCAATACATAATATTAACCTATAATCACGTCTAGCAAACTATAGCGCATCACACACACATTGATTGTTCAAGTATTATGAATTATCATGAATTATCATGAGTTATAATTGAAATATGTTTTCAAAACAACAACAACAAAAAGATGAAAAGCAAAACAAAACGAACAGTTAAGCGATCGAGTACAAAGTGTATTCGTAAAAATCGGCGACGTTCCAATAATTTCATTACACGGAAAAAGAAAAGTCATCAGCGAAAGAAGTCTTCTCCTATTAAAAGGAAACTTGTATACAGAAAAAAAAAAAAATATGTTTCACAAAAAAAAAATAAAGAATAAAAACACAGGGAACACGGTTCATAACAATTACTATAAAGCATTACATAATGCACTCGAAATTAGTATTGTTACAAACAATTTGAAGTCTACAAATATATCGAATCAACAGATTTTCGTTTATTCATCAAAGTTAAATGTTCGCGATATGAATGATACATTTATATTGTATCATGTTGATAATCAACTGTTTGGCAATTTCAATGTGTCTGGCAAGCAATGGGAGAACTCTAAACAATGTATGAAGTATATTGCAGATCAATTTGGATTATTGCTCGTATACAATTTCAATAAAACTATAAATATGATTACGACCTTTTTGCCAATACTTCAGAAAATTGGAGGAGTTGACTCATTTTTTTGTATGAAACGTAAATTTGATAATTGTTATACGAAAGAAAGAGACCAGGCAGACTCTTTTCAAATCATTGATAAGGAGTTGTTAGCTTACTTGAACGGGCAGTTTGAAAGTGAATGTCACATGGACAATAATGATGCCATAGAGCTAAATATAATAACTGGTGAGATCACCGAAACTTCAACAAAAAAACCAAGACCGCCTTCGGAGCCGCGTCCTCCATCATTCAATCGACGTTCAGGTAATCACCTATCGAAAACAGAAACAATTGTTGCTGACACACAACCAACATTGGTCCAAAACACATTGCAACAAACAGAATTAGCTGAAAGAACGGAACCAGAACCAGAATCATTAATATTTAAACCTTCTCCTCCGAAGGGAACCAGGGGAACCCGGTCACGTCGGCGAGGTAATACACAATCGCAAACAACCCAAGATGTGGCAGATGTCACATCCCCAAAACTGGCTTGGATGGAAACCCAAAATGCAGCACCGACTTTTGAACATTCTCCTCCAGTAGAAGTAACAGAAACGAGCAGGTCAAAAAACAACACGAGTTTAAGGGTTGATGACACCAAAGAAGAGTCAATGCCCTCAACTAATGAAACTCTATTAACACAAACACAACAACCGTATCCAACAACAACAACAATAATTCCACAGACAACGATAACAGTCCCATCGCAACTGAGGAATTATCGTTCTGATAAGAGTAGGGGTCCACTAAGGCCAACATTACTAGGGCCAACATCACTAAGTCCAACATCATTAGCTATGATGGACGACACCGGGTATCCAGAGCCAAGAACACCACCTATAACAGTCCCACCGCAACTGATGAAGAATCATCATTTTGCTCAGAGTTATTCTGCTCAGAGTTATTCACAAAGGCCAACATCATTAGAGCCAAGAACACCATATACGAGGAATAAATATATGAGGAACGATACCATGCCATCATCGGGAAGTGTCAAAGAAAGTATCAACCAGCAAACAGATTATTCCTACTTTCCACCTCCACAGCCACAGTCAAAAATAAAGGGGGTATATAATAAGGATGGTATTCGTAAGTATACAACAAACATTGAAACTGCAAAAGCAGAAGCATTTAATAAGTTATTGACAATGCGTCGCTGATGTCATTTGTGTTTCTGGCACCAATGATTTACACATGTCCTTTCATGAGGAATTCTCGGCTTACTCGCAATTGGGTGCTTATGGCGCCTCTTCACTCCAGGACCTCCCTCGAAATCCGCCTGCTGCACGATGGCGAGTTCGCAATGCAACACCAGAGACATGTCATCAGCATGTCTCTGCGCCGTGTTCCGGTACGGCAAAACGTAGTCGTGGTACCCGTACTCAGCGTTGTGCCCGTATTAACTAAACCTTAAGTTTGTTTTACAAATTGATTTAAGGGTGTATTATTACGGGCACAACGCTGCCCGTACTAACAAAACGTGTATTATTACGGGCACGACGCTGTGTATACAGTAACTCTCCAATAATGGGCATATCCTGTAATTATGACCTGTCCAGTAGCAAAAATGAATGATGTGATCGCCTTGAACAGCTTCTTGCGTATAATACATGCAACAAAATTGTGCATGAGGTGGGGTTCGAACCCACGAACCATTTGGAAACGATCTTAAGTCGTTCGCGTTTGACCACTTCGCTACTCATGCTATAGAATGGGCAACGCATGATTACTCCATGCTCTAAAGCATAATTCATTTATTATGTGTCTAGTTTTGGCTAGTTTTTCCGATTAGTTTCGACTAGTCGAAAATACTAGTTTGCAGAGTCCGTTCTGAAATACTTTTGTCGGACCATTATACGGCTCTAGCGCTGTGACTCTGGCGTTCGTAAATAGGTGATGTTATGACATCCTCCGCGCAATTGAGTTATGCAATTTCAAAGTTTGCATATTTCACAGTCTTTCGCATGAACAGGGATGCCAAACTCAAGTTGATTTAATTGAATTGAATTGTGACTTGAATTGTGACTTGAATTGTGACTTGACTGCGGTGTTACATTTCAATCCATGAGAACGGGAGTATTCCTGGATACAACTCCTCATGAAAGGACACGTGTAATTCATTGGTGTCAGAAACACAAATGACATCAGTAACCCCCCACCCCCTCTGCTTATCAAGAGAACGCTCACTGACACGCAGTGCGTGCTTAATGAGCATTGCGGTATTCATATACGCGATGTCGAACTCCTCATCCACCTCATCCACCTCATCCACCTCATCCTCCTCGTCCTCATCGTCCTCCTCGTCATCATCGCATTTTTTTGGTTCGATATATGTTTGGTCGGACTCATCTCCCCATGTGGCCACGTAATTCAGTAGGGTCTTCCGCAGGGCAAGTTCGTTTTTGAAGACCCTTGTCACCGTCTGTCCATGCTTGTAATATGTGAAAACGACGACATATAGCTTCATTTCTGCAACCTTCAACCTTTAACTTTCAACTTTCAACATTCAACAAAGCATTTCAATTAGTCTCTCAATGAGTCTCAATCACATGTAGTTTTCCTTATACGGGACAACAACAGAAACAGCTGGAGGGTGGGCAACTTGAGGAAGTACCCATTATCAGCGCTGTGCCCGTATTAACTAAACCTTAAGTTTGTCTTACTTATAATTTTGTTGTGGCGTTATTGCCGTACGATTACATTGTCGTACTACTCTTTCTCATCCTCGTGAGTAAGGTCCACAACCGATCGAAGACGCTTCACACCACAGCACGACTGCGCAGGCGTCAACGGGGCTTCTTCCTCTTGCTGCGTCATCAGGAACATCACACGTGCCAAGTCGATAGCACGTCCGACAGCAGCTTCGCGGTCAACGCCGCGACCACGCAGCTCACGAACCATATCACGCACAACGCGCAGCTCAAGTCGCAAGTCATGTCGTAAGTCATCGTGTGGGTTCGCCTGATCTCCAGCGAGAATACGGCGAGTCGCGCCGTAGTAGCCAGCTCCATCAGCGCCAACTTGAGCTTGCAGGTAGCCAAAAGGGTCCATCGGAGGGAGTCCTGGCCCTATTAAATCCCTAACAGTCCCAATTCGATGGTGATATGTCGTAGAACTTCTGCGCAGACAATTATACTAAAATCAGTGTTTTTTTTAATTATTTCAAACTAAACATGACTAACACGACATAATCGGAAAGCGCCACGCTGGGGCTGCACAGCTTCTACAACATGTGCATCTTCATACGCTCATCCTCATTCGAATCATACTGACATTTGCGATTCAGACCCAAAAGACCCAGAAGATCCAGAAGACCCCAAAAAATGGTAAGGATTGCGTCTGAAGAGTATTCCAAAGAATTCCAGTGGACGCGGTATAATATTATATAGACGCTTTTATGACTAGGTGACCTATTAGATCCTGCATAATATAATATATTGAAGCATATTAGCATATTAGCATTGAAGTATATTAACCCCAAATTGCCCTTGCCATGAGCTCTGCCTTTAGTCTTCGTATTAGTAGTATTACATGCCCTTGAGCACCTTTTTGGCGACAAGGGTGTCTGAGGGACTGAGCATCTTAGCTTTCACAAGGGCCTGGATGGTTGCGACATCTGGCCTCCTACCCATGGCGCGATGGAGGATCTTGGTCAGCTGCTTGGGCTTGAGACGGGGTGTGAAAGACTGCAGCATCAGCTCGACTGCCGCAACTTTGTTACACGGCATGCTCCACTTGCCGATCAACAGGTTAAGCTTTTCCATCAGCCTCACACGGTCCTCAGTCGAGTTGACCACCAGCAAGCGGACAGCATTAAGGTTTCCCTTCTGGATCGCGACATCGAAGAGATGGTCATTGCATTGCACGAAGATGCGATCAAACCACGTGCTGGCTTCCGCGTATCCGGCAAGCTTCATGAACGCCTGTTCGTATGCGTTCCAGGTTACCTTGGTCAGCAGCTCACTGAATTGGAGCATATTCGGGTATATGTGATTCGACTGCGTCAGATTGTTGAAGGCCGTGTCAATGGCCTTCTGGCTCACCTTGCCCTCGTCCAGGAGATAAATGAAGATTTCCTCGAAATCGAAGACCGAGGTTATTAGCGCCTGGTCCCTGGCTTCATTGCTCACGCCGCTCGCCAGGATGTCCCAGACCATCTTCCGATCATGGAAGCGCAGCGCGATCTGCAGCGACTGGTCCCTTGCCTCCTGACTGACGCCGCTCGCCAGGATGTCACAGGCCATCTTCTGATCATGGACGTGCAGCGCGAGCTGCAGCGACCGGTCCCTTGCCTCCTGACTGACGCCAGCCTTCAGCAGCAGAATGGCGATCTTGTTGCACTTTGAACGAACAGCACGCTCAAAGATCACATCTTTGTTTGTGATCGCATCCGCGTTGAACAACTTGCCATCATCCACAATATAGCGCATGGTCTTAGCATACGACTTGCACGTCGATGCTACCCTTGCAAACTCTTGGATGCCGACATATTTGAGGACAACATGGAGTGCAACGTCGCTGACCATTTTTTCTCGTGGAATAGACAAATTGGATATAGACCAGAGCCTTTCAATTTTTTCCCGTTGGGATTAGGGGAGCGCTTGTAAAAACGTTCAAAGTGCATCGTTCCTGTTAATGCGCGCATTCTCCTCACAGCACAGTTACCAACACGACAGCATCGCGAGACAACTGGAGTGAAATCCATACAAAAAAATCTGTGAACACCGGCCACGGCACCAAGTTCAGCCTTCATGGTACACGTGCACATGCAGCTACAGACCACCAGACTCCCAACCCACGCACTTGGACCACATCTTTAAGGAAGCAGCTTAGGAAGGTTGATCAACTGCATCTTGTACTTCTGCGCCTCGTCTGGTACCGGTGCCTGGCTCTGTAGGACGCGGAGAGCATCTGAGAGGGAGTCGGCACCGTGAAAGGCCTTGCTGCTCTTGTCCTTGAAGTTGCGGACGGCTGGTTAATCGGATATGCTGAGGCCCTTTGCGAGGATGGCGTCCTCCCACGCCGTCGTTCGAACTCATTGACAAACTCATTGATAACTCATGACAAATCAAGATAACTCATGACAAACAAATCATGACAAATCAAGATAACTCACGACAAACGACAAATCATGACAAATCATGACAAATCAAGACAAAAAAATCTGTGAACAGAACAACTATATACTCTACATATATTACTGTAGTCAACTTCCTTGTATGGATCACATACACCTACTCATCTCGTTTGCTATCCTTTTGGTGTTACTTATCCTAATTAGCACTTTTGGAGGATCGGCCAATATTACGAAGAAACCTGAAATTTCGCCAGCTGCTTATCGAACACCATCAACGTACCGTAATATGATTGCAACGTATACAACACCATCACAACAGCAGAAATTACAGCAGAAATTACAGTCACTACCCATACCACTTACCAGTAATGATTCATATGCAGACACTGCTTACACAGATACACCATTACGGACGTCGCCCTATGTATCTGAGCCCTTTGCTGAAGAAGAAGAAGAATTGCCAGAAGTGGCGGATGAAGAAAATGGCATGGATGATGATAGTACACAAGCTGCCGATATGGAAAATGTAGATGATACTGATTACAACCAGGGTACATACATGGAGGGAGACACAGATGACGAATATGAGGAAGTAACTCAAGATGACGAGGAGGCCACTGGTGAAGATATTGGTGAGATTGAAAATGTTGAAGATATTGGAGATATTGGAGATAGTGGAGATAGTGGAGATAGTGGGGAGAGTGGAGATAGTGGAGATAGCGGAGATAATGGAGATAGCGGAGATAATGGAGATAATGGAGATTATGGAGATAACAGATATTATGAAGAGGGTGAAAATGAAGACATTGGTAATATCGATGAGGGTGAAACATCGACAGTCGAAGGATTTGATGGTGATACATGGGCTCCTGTATTCTAATAAACTGTATATGGATAGGGTCGGGAGACAAGCGTAACTGTAAGTTTGTCGACAACGACAACGACAACGACAACAACGACAAAGATGTGTGGATTTCTCTTCTGGATGGTATCGGGACTCTCTGATGATGAGATCAAGGTGATTCAGGACACCCATTCTGCGCGCGTTGCACACCGTGGACCTGATGAAGTAAGTATTAGCATTGTTAAGAAGACGTACGTTTTGGCATTTCACCGTCTTGCCATCTTCAACAGCAAGTCGAAAGGAATGCAGCCTTTGAAGATTCATCATCATCATCATCCAGGTGGCCTTGTAATGGCTATCGGTGAAGTTTGGAACTGGAGGGATTTCTATGCACCTTCAGATGGTGATCCAGACACAGATATGGATGTTTTCACACGGATAGCAATGACACCAGAAGACATTGCGAAAGTAGATGGTGATTTTGCTTTTGTGCGACTCGTAGATGAGAAAGATGGGGTGGAATCAATCTTCTACGCTGGAAGAGATCGTTTTGGTGTGCGGCCAATGTTCTATGGAACAGACAACAACGGCCGAGTCATTTCGCTTGCTTCCGAAGCAAAGGCGCTTGTTGGGGGACCGGGTGTGGATAAAGTACACGTCTTTCCTCCAGGGACATTATTTGACTCATCAACAGGCGAGTTCGTGTCATATTGCAATGAGAGCGTGATCAAAAACGTTCCATCACTCTGTCCAAGTACAGAAGTCGCGCGATTGTTGAGGAATGCTGTAGCTAAGCGTATCAGCCATGGCGTGCGACATGTGGGCGTGCTATGTAGTGGTGGAATAGATTCCTCGATAGTGACAGTTTTAGCTAGTCAGATGGCAACTAGTCAGATGGCAAAGATGGAAAACCATCATCAGAAATTCCATGTTTTCACAATAGAGTACGCGCGTGGCAATGCCGATGATACATTTTATGCAAGGCTGCTCTGTCAAAAACTCGGCATTGAACACACGGTGGTCAGGTTTGATGCTGAGGACGTCCAGGCTAATATTCAAAATGTAATTACTGTATGTGAAACATACGACCCGAACACCATACGCGCGGCCATACCAATGTACCTGTTAGCAAAGCACATTGCTAAAGAGACTGATATCAAAGTAATACTCTCAGGTGAAGGCGCAGATGAGATTTTTGCTGGTTACACGTACTTCATGCAGGCACCACACAACATGATTAACGAAGAATGCGATAGACTTGTCGGAAACCTACATATGTTTGATCTCCTACGCGCCGATCGAACGTTTGCTGCCTTTGGTCTTGAAGTACGTGTGCCCTATCTTGATCAAGACCTCGTTCATTATTTGCGAGGCATTGACGGAAGTGTCAAGGCATTTGAGAGCCGGACGGAGAAATCTCTCTTGCGGACAGCTTTTGATGACCTAGAAGTGCTGAAGACCACGCACATCCTCAATCGAGCCAAGGAACGATTCTCTGATGGTTGTGGGTTCACATATGTACCGGACCTCCTTAACCACGTTAGTGGTGGGGCTGTTTCACGCCTCCAGTACAAACTCGAAAAAGAGAAGGCAGTTTATGGAAAGATTTTTGATGAGATCTACACAGCTTCATGCAAAAATGCAAGGGACTGGATCACCAATCGACATATGCCATCATGGTTATCGGGTGGTGATAGTGTCATGGAGGTCGAACTCTTTTAATGATGTTTCAATTCATGTTTTAATTCATGTTGACTTAATGACTTAATCAGAGACCTAAAGACCTTATCAAAGACCTAATAATCAAAGACCTAATAATCAAAGACCTAAAGACCTAATCAGATTCATCACTGGAGTCATCATTGGAATCATCATTGGAATCATCATTGGAGTCATCATTGGAGTCATCACCATTGACATCAGCGTCATGGGTAGCCATAATGTCCTCTTGCGCAAATTGATTGGTGAGAAGCGTATATTTGAGATAATCTGGATTGTAGTTTGGATTGAGTGACGAGCCGGTAAACTTCCGTGGCATGTCTGGTGACAAGTACTTGACTGAAATAAGCATGTTGTGATTGTATCCTTTGAAATCATATCGGTTCCCGCGAGGTGTCTCAAAGCGGAATGTCAGACGTGGAAGCTTACCAATTGGATGGAACGGTTTACGTAAGAACGTTGAATAATCGAAACGTAAGTTAGACAGGTCATTGACATCAGCCAATTTGAAGATGCCGATACCCACTGAGCATGGATTGAACTTAGCAGTGCTGGATAGCTGGTCCTCTATCTCCTTACAGCGTAGGCGCACATATCGTGTTCCCAGGAGGTTCAGCATACCGGGACTCGATATTTGATGACGGCCTTTGATGAATTCGGCAACACTCGCAAAAAGCCGTTTGTTATTGCGATAGGGCACATACATATACGATGGGTGATTGCGCACCGCATACGACTCAAACCCCAAGTTCTCGAATATGGTCGAGACATCCATGTTGAACATGAACGGATATGTCGTATTCAAAAATTGCGCGCGACCCTGTTTTTTGAGGTTGATGCTCTCTAGGCGATCGGTTCCTACGACACTAAATTTATGCTCTTTTAAGAGTGTGTCGAGTTCATTTTGCAATTCGTCAATGTCATACTGACCTGTCTCAAGGCTATGCATGATGCCTTTGATACAGAAATGGCGTACGAATTCAAGAGGGTTCCAGTTCGCCAGGTACTCTCTTGGAGGCATGTATACATTATATGATACTGTAACCTGCCACTCACCTCGTCCTGAATCATATCCGACAAACGTGGATACATTACGTGCGCTACCACCATCCTCTGATATCAGACGATCGATCAAGACACTAGCAGGATCAGACAATGGCAGGGCATAGAGCTCTCCCAATGGGCCCGTGAGGATCCTATACAGAGGATTCATGGTGTACATTGACTGTGAGGAGGGGGGCACATCATTCATGGATGTAATGGGTGCATTGCCGAATCGTTCAACAATAATTATCATCTCTGTTGTGACCGTTATGATGTCTTGGACCATTGTTGAATCCTCCATGTACGCTCGCGCCGCATCCTTAAGGTAAGCAGTGGCTCCAGGCTTCGCATCCCACTTTGATCTCTCTACTATATAGACACTCCATTCGCTCATTTTGGGTCTGCGGAAGTTCAAGAATATGTCAAACTGGTCATTACCATGCTGCTCCGTGACTAACATTGGCAGGATCTCTGAGCTGTAGTTATCGGGCAGAACTACAGAAGTGTGTGACATGCTCGTTGATGTTCCATCTGGGAAAGTTGTGGTCGTCAGCGTTTTCATGACGCCACTGTTGTCTGTCACTACCTCGGAGACCACAGTAGTTACTGTGCCATCTGGCAATGCCGTTGTCGTTGTTGTCGTTGTAGTCCTTGGGATCACGGTAGTATCCGATGAAACTACGAGGACTGTAATCAAGGAACCATCAAGCTTTAGGGTGGTTGTCGTTTCGATCAGACCATCGACACTTGTCGTTATGGAAGTGACTGTTCCGTCCGCATAAGCTGTTGTCCGTATGACAGACCCATCCAATGCGATGGTTGTCTCTGTTGTTGTTAGGGTTACGGGTGTATCTTCCTCTTCCTCCAAGACTACGGACAACATGATGGTCGCCAATGTGTTCGTGTGCGTGTCAATGTTGAACATCGTATTCGGTATGCATGCATCAAGGACCTCCAGACCATAGACAAATTTTAGTGGATCTTCGAAGTTTATTACATATTCATCAGGATCGGGATAAAACGTGCGGTCACGATTTCCACTGTCAATAAAATACATGTATGAGTCCTTGACACTGTGCTCGTAAAGGAAGTTGATATCGTCAATCGGCATTTGTATTGGTTGAATCCGTTGAAATCCGATGTCTACTTCTTCTTTCCTAACCTAAATTTATTACCGTTGACCTTACGTTTGAACTCCTTAACAACACTGCTACCACTACCTTCAACAAATGCTAGCGCTTGTAACAGAGCATCGGCAAGGTCATCTTTCTTAGGATAAACCTCTAGGAGCGCCAAATTCGCGAAATCACAGAGTACTGTCTCGAGGTAGTGCTTTGCAGTCATGACAGCGTATTTCTTGTTAGATGAGTATTTGACCCTTGCAGCAGCATTCTTAGACCCTTTGCGACTTCTTCCCGATGTTCCCGACGTTGTTCCTGATGTTGCAAGAGGAGATGTCTCGTGTTCATGCTGCTGGGCCATATTTAGCTTCCATGTCGCGCTTATAAACTTGACTTTGCCAAATTCATATTGCGGCAAGGAAAAGAAGCCACATAGGAACATCTGCACAGCCACCATTATGATGCTCCTTGCACGCGGTTGTCGCTCAATGAGGATAATGTCAGCGCTGGTCTTTTCAAAGCGCTTGTGAAGCTCCGCCATCAACACCGATGCACACGCCTCGACATTTCCAACTTTCCCTAAATCAATCATGTCCCAATGCAGGATCTCACAGGACGAAACCTCCCATTTTTTGTGACATATCATGTAACAGTATGCGAGGTGACGAATCCCCACATCAAAGGAAAGGATTGATACCGAGGACGACATTCTCCATTACGTTGTAAGCGAGTGGTATTTATACTGTCATCAAGGTCGACTCATCACCATTCCCTAACTCAGTTTCGCAAAAACTTATCTTTATTAGGTAGACAAGATAACCTAATAGTATAATCTCCTTATTACATATGACCTTGGGAGTGACGACTGCAGCCATCAATCAAAGAGGTGGTGGCACTGGAACAAATCGTTTCGGAGGTGCTGCTGTCGGTATGACACATGCGTATGGTGGAAATGACAGATTCAGGCAGGGTGTCGGTGGCTCTATTGCTGCATCAACCAATGTCGCATCGAGGTATACGAACCATACAAACAATACGGGCAATACGAACCATACAAACAATACGAACAGTACAACGAACAGTACAAACAATCATAGTCAGGCTGGTGGTGTTGCGTTCCCGTCTACGCGGTCTATAGTACAGGCAATAGGCACGTCTGACAAGGACAACCGAAACTATCCATCGTTTGTGGTTTTAGTTGACATTGACGGCACAATCATCGGTGACATTGATGCTCAGCTTACAGAGTACCAGCTCCTGATCCAAGGTCCATCAAAGAAACGAACGCGTGATAACCAGAACACCTTTCGAGGCAAGATGTTCAAGGACCAGCTGGTCACCCAGCTCATGAATGGTCTAATGCGGCCTGGATTCTCACAATTCTGTGCGCAGTGCGCAATGCTCAACATACCCGTCATGCTGTACACGGCAGCTGAGCACGACTGGGCGACATTTCTTGCTCCGCGGATTCTTCACGCAGTGCGTCTAGAGATGATTCGCGACTTCGAGAAGCCCCCAATGGACTTCAAGTTTGCAAGACTCTTCACACGGCGCTTCTGTGGAGTGACACCAGATGGCTCGTGCAAGAAATCATTGGATCTGGTAATCAAATACATATACAGCACACTTCGAAAAGATTACACCATGAGCCAGGGCATCCAGACCCTCATGGACCGCATCATCATGATTGATAACACCGAAGGTATCTTAGAGCAAAAACGAAACCTCGTGCTAGTCCCAACATATAATTATGCGCACCTCTATGATGTGACAGCTACAATCGATCACTCTGACTCCCGACGTCTGTATAGGGCGCGGCAGCTGATCACAGATATTGACAATTCTTTCCTTGGGGAGAGACGTGCAAAAGAGCTCCGTAATGCAGTATCCGAAGGTAAACAGCCATTTCGCGCGCTTTTCTATCAGGCCCTGTCAAAAGCAATGGTCGATAACGCACTTATTGCGAGCGCACATGGAGATCCACTTTGGCGAACACTAAGGAACCGTCTCATGACGTACATGCGCACCGTGACCGATCCAGCTGCCCGCAATGCGTATGACCTTGCCAAGTACCTTGCAGGCCACATCAGCGCAAAGGGCTTGTTACGCACAAGTAAAAACGTATCCCAGGTTATGCGTATGTGAGAGCAAAAACATCATTGAAATTGTTGAAATTGTTGAAATTGTATACAAGAAAGCGTCACCATTGTACGATTCTACCAACAGATTTAGGATGTCCTGACAGACGAAACACATACAGACGGTGACCCAGGTTGTCATAGCACATTCAGACAGGCTGTTGAGGTGGGCTGCCTCTGCACGGCATGGTGCACAGTTCAGGACAGTTCGTCCAGCGTTGTTCCCGTAATGATACACCCTTAAATCAATTTGTAAAAAAACAAACTTAAGGTTTAGTTAATACGGGCACAACGCTGAGTTCGTCCCATCGAGCAGGCGAGCTAACCTGTTCATCGCTTGTAGACTTCTGCCCACAAATGCATGTTGCCGTTCTCTGACAAGTACACACGGAAATCAACACGAAATCTCCAGCTCCTTCCTAGGTAGTCCTGGGTAACGTCGATAGTGTAGACTCCGGGCAAGGGATGCCCGGCTGCATGTTGGCCTTCTAGCAGGACCACCGCATTTTGTTGATCCCCAAACATTTTGTTTAGGGCTTGCTTGAGGGCCAAAGGCTCTGCACCATGGAGCGGTCGCGATGTCTCGTAGGCTACGTGGGCGTAGACTGACTGGCAGCGCCAATCTCCTATCCATGGCTGTGGTTCAATAGGTGTGTAATGGCATACATGCTCACCTCCCGCCATTCGGTGAGATCCAGGCAAAGGCTGCAATGCAGGTTCTCCTTCAACACGATACTCCATCGTAATCTCCTTCCTTCGTCTTGCCATACTATTGTGTCTTTTATCTGTTGTTGCACCATGTCGAGTGGCTTTGACCTGCTCGTGTCTGGCTGGAAGGGGAAGGGTAGCAGCGTGTCCAGCACATTACGCGACGACACGAGGAAAACCTACTGCATTTTGAAGCGGCTCATAGGCGTGGCACTCCATAAGAACATGCTTCGGCCTCTCGAGAGCGCGAGTAGGCAGCGTTGGCACCGTAATTGCATTACGCCAAAAAGAACATAGAGCTCCATTTCCTGTGTAATTCAATTACGGTGCCAACTCTGCGGTGCCATATAATCTCACCACCATGTCGAAGGTATACACTCAACAAGATTTAGACAACGCTGTGGAGAAAGCTCTAGAGGCCGAGCGCAAACGGGCAGCTACGGTGCAGGATGCCTACAAGAGGATGCTCCAAGCTCGTGACGAGGAGTCGTTGGTTATACGAACCCAGCTCAACAACGCCCTAGAACAGCTGGCGCGGGAGAAGAACATCGTGACCAACCTGAGGTCAGAGATTATCTCTAGTGCAATTCGCAAGCGACCCTTGAATGCGTGCTCTTTGCATATTCATCATGTGCCACATTTCATGTCCTGACAGAAAGTTTATCGACGTCGGCGACGAACAAGCTATCATGGAGGCGCTGGACAACATTTCGCACAATGCAAGGGTCGTTCGTTCCTCGTTCGTCACTTTCATTGACGAAGCATTCAAGGGGCTTCTGGATTAGTCATGGCGCACCGAACCTGCTCGGACTCCCGCCTGCACGTCAAAAGTCACACGACACACACACATCTTGAGCTCTGTACGACTATACGATTGTACGATTGTAAAAATACATCACCACACCGCTACCTGGAGTCATGATAATTCTATAATTGTATAATTCTATAAAACTGTTCAAAATTTGCAATCTAACTTTTCAGTCAAACATTTCAGTCAATCTCAACAACAACAAATAACAAAATATGAGAAATAATGTAGTATTGAGGACGGATAATAATTATGCAGAATCTTGGAGGCTATCGCTGTTGAAGGAAGACATTGAGGACATAATATCTGGCGAATATT
>BDSL01000439.1:0-21383 GCA_003116995.1 Yamagishiella unicocca | reverse complement strand
GCTGTTGGGGGTAACGCATGTGTACTCCTTCTGGGAGGGATGAGCTGCCACCAGAAGGACCACCACTTATCCCTTCACGAAATCATTGCCCGGGCCTTGAACGGATGCAAAACCCTGAAGGTCAGTGCACATTGAGAAGTCATCGGGGGTTGGGTTTTTTGGGGTGGGGGGGGGGCGTGTTAGTTAATGTGTATTTAAGCATGTGTATGTACAAAGATATATAAAACCCTTACACACGGACGTAAATAAATGATCGCAGGCATTTGTGGTCGCCGGAAAGAAAATGATGGCGCCACTAGAGGAGATGAAGAGTATGGGGTTTACCAGACCTCTGACCTACATTGCTGGATTCCCAGTGAATGCTTCTGGTAAGTGTAATAGCAAGTGTCGCAGTGTATTATTGAGGAAGGTGCTGAGCCCTCCCCATGCTGTGTCCCTCAATCACCAAGCTGTTTCCCGGCCCTGCCCCCCAAAGCATCCACACGGCCCACCTCGCTTGCCCTGCGTCGTTAATCCATGTCGCCCGACGGGTCTGAAACCCCGCAACAGTATGTCAAAAAACAAACCACACTGATTGCACCATGGACGTATCAACGAGTCGCTGACACATATTTTGGCTCCCCCCAACCTTTGGCTTCTACCACACGTGCACATGTGTTTCGCCAAGGCGGAAAATCAAAGTTCTACGCTCATGTCTTCCTTGTCGCGACGACGAGAGATTCGAGGCCATGCGGGAGGCAGAACTTGAGGAAAAGAATACGGAAGCCGATAAGGGCATGTGAGTAAAAGTAACGAGTAGGGAGCGAGCGAGTAGCGAGTCGTGAGTGGCTAGACATGCCCTTTGTACGTAGTAGTGGAAACAAGCTGTTCTTTTGTGCATTTGTATTAATATTCCCTGAGATGCTGAAGTCTTGTATATGGCTGTGTCCTTGCCTGTTTACAGCAGCTGGTGGCCCGCTGGAGCCAGCTACGGAGATGGACTTGGACGCGGTGGCGCCACAGTCACCACCACCGGAGCTTGATGCCGCTTTCGTGGCCGTGGAGGCTCACGGTGGAGGCTCAGCTGCTGCTGATGCCATGGAAGCCACGGAAGCGGGAGGTGCAGCAGCCGTCGTCATCACCAGCAGCGGCGTACCCGTTGACGTCGTCATGGAGGACCTGGAGGCTCCACCATCTCCTATTGCTGCTGCTGATACTACGATGGTGTCACCAGCAGCAGCAGCAGCAGCAGCACGCGCACCCAGATGGGGTGCGCTGTGGCTCTATCGCAAAGTGCTATTTGAGAATGGCATGATGGAGTCGAGCGTCAAGATTAGTCGCAAGGAGGAGCAGTGGCGCCCACATCCGTGGTTCCGCCACATCAGCGTGTCGAACCGTGGGACTGTCAAGTGGAAGGTCCCGGTTGGCGACGCACTCAAGTTTCGAGACATGCCTATCTTCATCGACTTGCAGACCCACGAGCCTTACATCAAAATCCTGAGAAGGACAGGCAAGGTCCTGAAGAAGGTGGAGGTCCGGCATTTGATGGCCTTGGTGTGGCTCGACCGCCCCTGGGTTCTGAGAGAGCTGGGCATCGACATGTACGGCGTGAAGCATGACCCGCCGCGCTCCTACTACGTGTACATGGAGCGCCTGGACTGCAACCCGTTGAACAATGCGATTACGAATTTCGTTGTGAAGGCCATGGACATCCCGGCTTAGCAATACTGTGTAGTGCAGAAATCAGAAAATTAGTCAAGCACCAGTGCATCAGACAGTTCCAGGGATGCAGTACGCAATTCCATGATTGTAGTACAGGACGTGCAGACCTTATACATGACAAGTAGTGAACTGTTTTTTTCCTTGTTACTGTACTTGTTTATTTATATAGCTTATTTACTGCGTACGTTTCAGGTTTGTGTGATGTGCAAGGCTTTGGTTCTTCCTTGGAAGGAAGTGAAGTCTACGGCTGGCCGCAAACATTGCGAAGCGCTGGTGACTTTCTCTGCTGGTGCAGCCCTTGACCATACAACATTTCCGACGTGGGCAAGAGAACAGTGGTTCCCAAGCGTATTCACGGAGGAGGATAGCTGTCCTTTTCCAACTTGTCCGGGTATCATTGTTGGCAAGCATAAGGTGGACGGGGCTGGGTCACGAGTGGTTAGCTACAAGTGGCAGTGTCGCTTGTGCACTTCTTATCTACGGCTGGTGCCTTACTTCAAGTTTGACTTCTTCCAAGTAATCTATACATATTCGGAATCCAAGTTCAACAATCCAAAGGGGGTTGACGCTGATGGCGCCATTGAGGCGGCCACTGCCGCATCAACGGAAGCAGGTCCGCTTGCTGAGCTGCCTGCTGTACAATGCAGCAGCCACAGCAGCAGCTGCGGCCAAGCGGAGATGGACACCAAGATGGCTACCGGGGAGGACGCTGTTGGCACTGGCGCTGGTGAAGCCGGAACAGCAGCAGCAGCAGCTGGTCCTCCTGCTGCTGCTGATGATGATGAGCAGCAGCCCGCTGGACCCAGCGCTTGTGGTGGCGATGTTGGCGACAACGCGGACGACAGCAGCAGCAGCAGCGTGCGTCTTCACCCAGCGATGGCCAAGGCTGGTTTGACGCGTGTTCCAGGTGCCTTGCTGGAGCGGACCTGGCAAGCGCTTGGTGTTGACTTGAAGGCTCGTGAGCTTTTTGGGTCGGAGCTGTACGAGCTGCATGGGGGTTCGCATGCTGCCTTGATGGCAGAGGACTGCCGTGTGAAGAGTAAGGAGACTGCCGCTTATGCCGCGTACGACTGTGCCTGGGCTAAGGAGCACTGTGCCGACATGACTGGGCGTGCGTTTGCTGTGTTTACGCATGATGCTGCCACTGACGTGCGGAGGCTCATCTGTGCTTACTTTCCCGGCGAGAAGGATCCTGGCCGTGGGAAGGCATTCGTGGAAGCCCAGGACAACGCATGGAAGGCGGGCGCCTTTGCTGCGGTTATGCGTGGTAAGGAGCGCCGTTCGAAAGTGGAGATGGGGGCGGGTGGCAAGCGTGCTGTCGAGTACGACCAGCTGTTCCGGCTGTGGTACGTGCACAACAGCGGCGCTGAAGAAGGGGAGGCGGGACGGCAGGCGCTGATTACGTTTGGGCTACTGGTTGCGACGTTCTTGGAGAAGCTGTGCAACGTGCTGCTGACAGCAATGAAGGCGGCCGTTAGTGGCAATGCTGTGGCGCTAGACACACTTGTGCCTTGGCAGCTTGTGTCGTACACGATCCGTTACCTGATCGGGCAGCACGTGGATACCCTGGACTTGCCCATGAGCGTCATAGTGTGGACGACACGGGTGAAGCCGGCTGAAGGTGAGGTGCAGTGGAGTTCGACTGTTGCGTCGTATAAGAAACTCCCGCCAGCAGCGCCGGACGGGGAGCTGAGTGATTCGATGTTCATCCTGAGCGGGCTGCGCGTGTATTTTATTATTGGACATGGGGACATGGTTGTCTTTGATACAACCACGATCTTGCATGGCAGCACGCCCATCAAGGGGAGCACGGAGGCAGAGGAGGAGGAGCTTGTGAAGCGGGGTGAGCCACATGGCAACGCCTTGTGGGTCAAGCGCAGGGATGCAGAAGCAGTGCCCATACTGGTGAACGGAATCACCAAGGCCGTGACCATGCATCAGAAGAAGCCGGGTGGCAAGGGCCGAGCAGAGCCTGATGGTGGCTACCTGACAAGGTCCAAGGTGAAGGAGGCGGGAGTAGCGCTCAAGGAGGCCGCGAGGAAGGATGCCAAGGATATCCTAATGCTGGTCGGGGAGGAGAACGACATGGGGGAGCTGCTGGTGGTGGGGGAGAAGGAGCAGAAGAAGAAGGGAAGCCGAGGAGACGTAGTAGTAGTAGTAGAAGCTGCTGCTGCTGCTGTGCCGAAGAGGCCAAGACGAGGAGTTTAGGGTGATTCCAGGATTTTTTATGATGACCCCTGCGTCGAACCCTCTCCCGAGTCGTCGCCGCCGCGGCGCCCCGATCCCATCTCCGGGCAGATTTTCACGATGTAACGATCAACGGAATACGAATATGTCCAATCTATTGTGTCTAAAATAACCACGCAAAGGAGCAAAACCAATCAATCAAGGGACTTCAAAAACCATAGAAAGCACGCAGCGAAGCAAAGGCCAAGGCCAAGGCGCACGCCTAGGCCTAGGCCTTTGCTTCGGAGCAAATAAAAAAGTATTCCATAGTATAAAATGCAAGCAGAGCACCGCGAAATATGAAAGAGGTAACCGAACCCGAAAAAGAAACCAAAGGGAAACACGCACCAAACGCAAATCCAAGACAACACGCCAAACGTACAGGATACAAGCTTCACGATAAAAGAGCCAGATAATAGAAGTAACACAGATTACGCGGAATAGAACGGAAAGTACGGAAATGGAGCCGTACCGGGGAAAGTGAATGACTTTCTTACGCGCACACAAGTACGCAGTAAAATGCAGCGCTAGCAAAGGAGAAATAAAAGCAAGCTACATTGCTAATTTCCCAAAAGGAGCCCGTTGGGAACACAGGTACGGGGGCAATCCCAGATACGAACAACAGAGGCGGCTTTGAACACAGAACCCCCCATGCTAATCAAGGCAAACACACCAGACGCAATAAGTAAGAGTATTTAACACACCAACCACGCACACGGAACGACACAGACAGCGTCCAATTGAATCTAGGCCACGCGCCAAAGTCGAAGACAGAAACTAGTAGCGCGCCACAACGCGCGAGACATACGCAAACAGACGCCCACTGGAATCAATGCAATACAGCAGATACCAACAAGCGCCTGACTAAAAGGTGCTTCGCCGCCCAACCTCCAATCGACTAAGTAAGCCCGACTGTCACAACTCCAAAAAAATAAGTAGTCCACACCATATATCGTATTTATCTCTTACACCCCGACGTTTCCCACACAGGTAGGGACGCCAAGCTGGCTACAGGTCGAGACCAACAAGCGAACAGCCCTGGGGAAGCAGGGCCTTCAGCTCCTGGGGCTGGGGCAGGGCCTTCAGCTCCTGGTCGCAACGACCCTGGGGCAGGGCCTTCAGCTCCTGGTCGCAACGACCCTGGGGCAGGGCCTTCAGCTCCTGGGGCTGGGGCTGGGCCTTCAGCTCCTGGGGCTGGGGCTGGGCCTTCAGCTCCTGGGGCTGGGGCTGGGCCTTCAGCACAAGGGGCTGGGGCTGGGCCTTCAGCTCTTGGGGCTGGGGCTGGGCCTTCAGCACAAGGGGCTGGGGCTGGTGCGGATGGTCCTCATCAGCTAAGGAGGACCCGAGGCCGATGCTGTTTACAGGGTATCAGAAGAATATACAACATGAATGGCGCTCTTGTCTCAGGTCGCGTTACAATTCCCCTTCAGGTCAGGAGGGTGCTGGTAAGTCATGCAAGACTTGCTTCTAAACTGCTGTGGGTATCGTAGGTTTGACACCTCATACCCTCACTTATTTCCCCTCGCAGACAAAGAGGGGTGGTTCCCTTATGGTTAAACCTGCGATGTTCCAGAACAATGCGCGTCAAATAGCAGGACATTATCATGGCGCAGCTGCTGTTGATGTGCGGGACTTCCAACAAAGAGAAATGGTACGTTTTAAAACACTCTTAAAAAAAGAATTAACAGCGGCATGCTACACACCACCATTTCTAATCACTTGCGGTACTTACTGCAGGAGGAGTTGGAGGAGGTTGGAGGAGGTCTGTGGTCTGCTACCTATAATTCCAGGGCGCAAAGAACGGACCCTCTACTGGGCACCGTCCAAAAGGAGGACTGCTACGCTCTGTACAGGGGAGTGCTGCGTGTACTTGCGCAGCTTGGGAATTATTTGTCAGCTGAACTACGGGTGGTAGGTGAGGCTGACCTTCCGTCCTGGAATGCTATGATCCAGAATGACGCAACAGAGTTTGGCTTGTCGGTTAATGAAATAGAAAATGCATACTTAATTCTACACCCCCCACGACACGGACGTGGGCAACCGATCTAATTAATTCCGTGCACCCTCTCGATAATAGTGATATAATAAATGGAATTATTCCATTGTTCGATGGCCATATGTACCCATTTGATTCACCATGTTTGCTACCTGATTGGACGCGGAAGGATGAACTCAAGGCAATTAGGACAAATTTGCATCCGCATGGTAATGCTCCTATTAATAATGGCCGGGGCCGGGGAAGAGGACGGGGCCGGGGAAGAGGAGGACGGGGCAGGGGAAGAGGACGGGGAAGAGGGCAAGGCTCCACGGAGGAGGCCAGTGATGGGGATGAGTTGCCTCAGGAGGGGCATACTGTTCAATTCTTAGACAATAGGTATTGCCTGCACAGGTTAAGTAGCATTCAACCTGATCAATATATTACGATGTTCCTTGGTTGTTCGCATCACCTTCCTATTCCGGCTGGACATGTACAAGGCCAAGGGCGTGGGCGTGGGAGAGGCTTAAGAAAACGTGCGGCTGCCAGCATTGAGCGTGATATTTGCATAAATCAAGGAGGGGCGCATCAATATAATAATGCCCACATGAATGTTGTGTATAATGATCCCATGTCTGATGATAAAGTAAGAGACAGACATGTCAGTATGTATGCTCACGAGTTTTTATTGTGGTGTATACATGGTATCCCCATACCAGACGAACTAATTGATGGCGCTCAATCACGCATCTGCGCCATGCATATCTGCAACAACAAACAGTGTCTTAATCCATTACATATTTGGTATGGCTCATATAGGCTAAATAGATTAGCGGTGAAGAATAATGTGGCAGCGCACTTAGATGTGCTTAATTACTCGGTGTTCAGATCCAATGCTATTTACCAGTTAGAAAATCGTGAGCTTCAGAATGAACTGCGGTACCTGATGGTAAACGGCCATCAATTGTGCAATAACCGTGCAGGTGGTTAAGCAGCACGTTGGTGTAACCGTTATTTAATTATATGTCTTCACCAGGCCATGCTAACATGTAAAAAAACACGGATTCTACTCGTCTACCAGCCACCACCGAGAAGGGCGGAGCGTTGGTGGCGGGGGAGGGCCGTCTTTGGCCTCTCTCCTCTTGGGCGCTGCCCCGGTGCCGCTCTGCTCTCATTCATCCTAAACTCTCAATTACCCCCACACCAAGTCCTGAAACCGATCTCCTGCTCTCTCAACAGTGCGTCCTCCTGCGCTTGCGCTACAAGCTGCCGACCATGCCCAGCCGGGTGGCCAGGGACGGCTGCAGGTAAATATCTCCTGCGTCCGATTGCCACCTCCGTGGAGCTTGATGAGCTCGCGACTCACCCCCGCCTCTGCCATCACGATCGCGCCTCCACGGCGCAAGCTATGTGCGGAAAACAACTCTAGTCGCAGGCCCAGCAGGAAAGAGGAGGTCCGAGGCCTTAACCCCCGCCCACGCATGCCAACCGATGAGCTTCACCGTCCGCCGGCCCACCGGTTCGCCAGTCCCTCTCGTCCCTCTCGTCCGAAGTGATCAAGTCTCCTGCTACCACCGCTCGCCAGGCCCCACCAGCTACCGGCGGTAAACCATCAAACCCAGGCGGGCTCCCCATGGGCTCCCGGGCCTCCTACATGGCACAGGCGGGGCACCACGCCATACGGTGGGCCTCCCTTCGCGTGCCTATCACACACCAGGCGGAATGACCCATTCCAACACCACCCAGGGCGCACGCTCTGGACCGTCGCACGCATCTCTTCTTCAGAAGCTATAGCCGGGATGCCCACCTCTGCTCAATTTGGGCCCGCAGCCTGGGAACACGTATGCCCGGTGGCTCTGGGGGGGCCGCTACCACCCCACCTCCCGACGGCACTGCCCCGTCCCGTCCCGGGTGCGCCACCACTCCTGCTCTGGGCGCCGGCGCCTGCCATGCTGCCCCGCCCGGAGCCAGAGGTGGCCGACCGCGCCCAGCCGCTGCTCGCCCAACGGGCTCCGGTGGGGCCCGTAGCTGACATCATGAGGGACACCTGGGGGGCAACCTGCGCGATTCCCAGGCCGTCGACCGCAGCGTTCCCCAGCTTGGCGAGCGTGGTCCGCAGAAGCGCCTCCAGCCCCACTAGGTGCTGCCGGAAAACACCCTTGAACTCGCCATGAGCCCGACGAAGGCGCGCCTTGTTGTCGCCCTCGCCCGGCTGGGAGATCAGGGCGCCCACGAACCCATTCACTAGCTCCCCACGGCCGCGGCCACCATTCCTCTCAGGCGGCGGCGGCGGCGGCGTAATCGCAGCAGCGGCGGTGGTGACGGCGGTGACGGCGGCGGCGGCGGCGGCGATGACTCCGGACATACGCGAAGGAGGCGGGCGTAGAGAGCCTGCCATACATGAGAGACGCGCCAAAGGCCGTACTGACGCGTCACACGCAGAAGAAGAGGAGGCAGCAGCACCTGCAAATGAGGGGGGGGGAGAGGGAAGACAAGGGACGGGGGGAGGCAGGTCCGTCAGCGGTGACGGAGGCCATCGCGCGGACGCCAGCTGCATTCAGGGTGCCGTACCTTGCACGCACCACCGCCCAGCCAGCAAATACTCCCGGCTGCACACACCGCGAGGGCGGATCGACGCAAACAGTATCGTGCCACCGCCGCGCAGCACGGGCGGCCTCACGACAGTGCCCGCGTGTAGCGCCACCACCACCATAACCACCACCACAAACGTGCGTTTGTCGGTGCGGCTCCGCCCCACCCACCGCGGTTGGTCCAAGCTCCTACTGCAGAACCATTGTTCGCGCTTACGCACACATAGAGGGCGAGTGTTCGCCAGCAGCCCATCACCGTCTAGTGCTCACCTGCGTCTGTTGGGAAACACAGCGCGGTCGCCACCTCGTCCACGGCGGGGTCCGCCTGCCTGCCTGGCGGGGCCCTGCGTGACACAGCACCTCGAGAGGCCCCCACGGCCGCGGCCGCCATGCCTCTCAGGTGGCGGCGGCGGCGGCGTAATCGCAGCAGCGGCGGTGGTGACGGCGGTGACGGCGGCGGCGGCGATGACTCCGGACAGAAGCCAAGGAGCGGCCGCCATGCCTTTCAGGTGGCGGCGGCGGCGGCGTGATCGCAGCAGAGGCGGTGGTGACGGCGGTGACGGCGGCGGCGGCGGCGGCGATGACTCCGGACATACGCGAAGGAGGCGGGCGTAGAGAGCCTGCCATACATGAGAGACGCGCCAAAGGCCGTACTGACGCGTCACACGCAGAAGAAGAGGAGGCAGCAGCACCTGCAAATGAGGGGGGGGGAGAGGGAAGACAAGGGACGGGGGGAGGCAGGTCCGTCAGCGGTGACGGAGGCCATCGCGCGGACGCCAGCTGCATTCAGGGTGCCGTACCTTGCACGCACCACCGCCCAGCCAGCAAATACTCCCGGCTGCACACACCGCGAGGGCGGATCGACGCAAACAGTATCGTGCCACCGCCGCGCAGCACGGGCGGCCTCACGACAGTGCCCGCGTGTAGCGCCACCACCACCATAACCACCACCACAAACGTGCGTTTGTCGGTGCGGCTCCGCCCCACCCACCGCGGTTGGTCCAAGCTCCTACTGCAGAACCATCGTTCGCGCTTACGCACACATAGAGGGCGAGTGTTCGCCAGCAGCCCATCACCGTCTAGCGCTCACCTGCGTCTGTTCGGAAACACAGTGCGGTCGCCGCCTCGTCCACGGCGGGGTCCGCCTGCCTGCCTGGCGGGGCCCTGCGTGACACAGCACCTCGAGAGGCCCCCACGGCCGCGGCCGCCATGCCTCTCAGGTGGCGGCGGCGGCGGCGTAATCGCAGCAGCGGCGGTGGTGACGGCGGTGACGGCGGCGGCGGCGATGACTCCGGACAGAAGCCAAGGAGCGGCCGCCATGCCTTTCAGGTGGCGGCGGCGGCGGCGTGATCGCAGCAGAGGCGGTGGTGACGGCGGTGACGGCGGCGGCGGCGGCGGCGATGACTCCGGACATACGCGAAGGAGGCGGGCGTAGAGAGCCTGCCATACATGAGAAACGCGCCAAAGGCCGTACTGACGCGTCACACGCAGAAGAAGAGGAGGCAGCAGCACCTGCAAATGAGGGGGGGGGAGAGGGAAGACAAGGGACGGGGGGAGGCAGGTCCGTCAGCGGTGACGGAGGCCATCGCGCGGACGCCAGCTGCATTCAGGGTGCCGTACCTTGCACGCACCACCGCCCAGCCAGCAAATACTCCCGGCTGCACACACCGCGAGGGCGGATCGACGCAAACAGTATCGTGCCACCGCCGCGCAGCACGGGCGGCCTCACGACAGTGCCCACGTGTAGCGCCACCACCACCATAACCACCACCACAAACGTGCGTTCGTCGGTGCGGCTCCGCCCCACCCACCGCGGTTGGTCCAAGCTCCTACTGCAGAACCATCGTTCGCGCTTACGCACACATAGAGGGCGAGTGTTCGCCAGCAGCCCATCACCGTCTAGCGCTCACCTGCGTCTGTTCGGAAACACAGTGCGGTCGCCGCCTCGTCCACGGTGGTGTCCGCCTGCCTGACTGGCGCCTGCGCGACGCAGCACCTCGAGAGGTCCCCACGGCCGCAGCCGCCATGCCGCTCAGGTGGCGGCGGCGGCGGCATGCGCGCAGCAGCTGCGGTGGTGGAGGCGGTGGCGGCGGCGGCGGCGGCGGTGATGACTCCGGACATACGCGAAGGAGGCGGGCGTAGAAAGTCTGCCGTGAGAGACGCGCCAAGGCCGTACTGCCGCGTCACCCGCAGAAGAAGAGGATGCAGCAGCGCCTGCAAATGAGGGGGGGGAGGGAAGTGAAGGGATGGGGGGAGGCAGGTCCATCAGTGAAACAACCAGTGTACGCGTTCGTCGGTGCGGCTTCACCCCGCCCACCGCGGTTGGTACAAGGCCCTACTGCAGAACCATCATTCGTGCTTACGCACACATAGAGGGCGAGTGTTTACCAGCAGCCCATCACCGTCTAGCGCTCACCTGCGTCTGTTCGGAAACACAGTGCGGTCGCCGCCTCGTCCACGGTGGGGTCCGACTGCCTGACTGGCGGGGCCCTGCGAAGGCACACCATCAAGAAGCGCACGGCGGCGGCCACCATTCCTCTCAGGCGGCGGCGGCGGCGATAGCGAGACGAGTGTTGGGACACAGCGCGGTCGCTGCCTCGTCCACCGGGGGTCCGCCTGCCTGACTGGCGGGGCCCTGCGAAGGTACACCATCAAGAAGCGCACGGTGGCGGCCACCATTCCTCTCAGGCGGCGGCGGCGGCGTTAGTGCCGCCGCACGCCGCACACTGCCCTTGTCATGGTGGCGGCGAAGGAGGGCTGGGCGGAGGCGGCGGGGGAGGGCTGGGCGTTGGCGGAGGCGGAGGGCTCGGCGGAGGCGGCGGGTGAGGGCTGGGCGTTGGCTGCTGTACCGGCCGAAGCCGCCTCCGCCTTCGCGTCAGCTGCTGTACCGGCCGCCGCCTCCGCCGCCTCCGCATCAGCTGCTGTACCGGCGGAGGAGGGACCGGTTACTTGAACATTGCTGCGAACTGGGAGCTCAGCGCCTCAACTGGGTGGGTCTCATCACCCACTGCGCCCTGCTGCACGTAAAAGTGGATACGTGGAGACCAGGCCCCAGGGATACCGGCATCTCCAGCGTGCACTGTGTGCCCATGCAGCAGGACAACCTCGCCAGGAACCATCTGCAGCCGAACCAACTTCGGTGCCGACACAACACGCATGACTTGGTCCTCAGACAGCTCCTTGTTCCCTTCTTTCAGAGCGTGGTAAAGCTTGACAGCATGGTGGCTTCCTGGGGAAACAAGTACCGACACTGGTGCCAGGGGAATAAAGGCAACAAATCCCGATTGGTCTGGCCCCAGGTCTGTGTGAATGGCCTGCTCCCTGACGGGCATATCCCCAGGTTTGCCGGGATGGTTCACCAGCACCACTGCCTTCTTGATGGCTTCCTTCCCCCACGTCATCTTCGTCACCGTCTTGGACGCAAATGACCGGATCTTCTGCAGCTTCTTGAAAGCGTCGCTGCAGCGTTCCAGCTTCTCTGCTGTGTCCATGGCATCTGACTGGAGCTCGAAGTACTGTTCCTTTGGCTGCACCAGAGGAGCCTGCAGGCGCTGCCCAGTTCCTTTGCTCATCATGAGGAGTCCCTCTTCCTGCGGGTCGTAACACAAGCTCCCATCCTCAGCACGCAACAGGTCGTGGAAGATTGAAGAGCCCATCAGCTCGCCATATGTTATTGCTGCCTCCTCAATGCTGGGCGTAATCTGCTCCTGTAGCTTCTCCATCTCCAGGGTCACCAATCCAGCCATATCCAGGTAAGCACGTGCCTTGCTTACATCCTTGCATACGAACATGGATGCAGGGAGACTCTGCAGGTGACAAAGTGGACAGCCGTGTGTGGGCAGCAGGTGACATTCTTAACAGCTGTGTGTGGGTGGTGGGCGACGGTGTAGACAGCTGAGTATATGCGGCGAGTAAAAGTGCAAACAGCGGGTAACAGCTACGCACGGGCGGCGGGTGACAGTGTGAACAGCTTTGTGCGGGTGACAGTTTGAACAGCGGCGGCGGGTGACATTTAGGGTTAGGGACTTGCAGGACCCTGCGATTGCAGGCCATCCAAGCACCGCAGTAGCCCTCCTGCGCACCTGCATGCCCTCCCCGGCCGTCGTGGTCGAAGGGTCTGAGCTTCTTGCCGCCATTCTGTCAGTCGCAGCAGCGTTCGCAGCCTGCTGCGGATGCATGAGAGAGAGAGTAAGGGACCTTAGCGACACTTGTTTTGGTTGACAGCGGGTAACAGCTATGCACAGGCGGCGAGTGACAGTGTGAACAGCTTTCTGCGGGTGACAGTTCAAACAGCGGCGGCGGGTGACAGTGTGAACAGTTTTGTGAGGGTGACAGTTTGAACAACGGCGGCGGGTGACATTTATCTTCCAAGCCTTCCCCTTGTCCACGAAGTATTCCCCTTGTCTCCCAAGCCTTTCCTATGTCAATCAAGCATTCCCTTTGTGTGGATGCACCATGAGAAGAAGTACTGGCCTATAACTTTAAATCATTCATCACAAACTAAGTCCAGCCCTTACCTGGTAGCTGCTGCCGCTGTCTGGCCTGGCACCTCCCTCCTTTCTCCTCTTTGCTTCGCCGCCATCCTTTCCTAACTGATTGGTCCGCTTCAGTCGGCTGCTGCCGCCCGCTGCACTCCCTCCAGCAGCGCTGCCGACCGCTGCACTCCCTCCGGCAGCGATGCCGACCGCTGCACTACCTCCAGCAGCACCGCCGCCCGCTGCACTCCCTCCGGCAGCACTGCCGTCCACCGTGCTGTCTCCAGCGGCGCTGCCGTCCACCGTGCTGCCGCTGGGAGCACTGCCACCCGATGCACTCCCTACGGCAGCGCTATCGTCCACCGTGCTGCCGCCAGCGGCGGTGCCGTCCACCGTGTTGCCGCCTGAAGCGCTGCCGCCCGCTGCACTCCCTCCAGCAGCACCGCCGCCCGCTGCACTCCCTCCGGCAGCACTGCCGCCAGCTGCACTCCCTCCGGCAGCGATGCCGCCCGCTGCACTCCCTCCAGCAGCACCGCCGCCCGCTGCACTCCCTCCGGCAGCGCTGCCGTCCACCGTGCTGTCTCCAGCGGCGCTGCCGTCCACCGTGCTGCCGCTGGGAGCACTGCCACCCGCTGCACTCCCTATGGCAGCGCTATCGTCCACCGTGTTGCCGCCTGAAGCGCTGCCGCCAGCTGCAGTCCCTCCGGCAGCGCTGCCGCCAGCTGCACTCCCTCCGGCAGCACTGCCACCCGATGCACTCCCTACGGCAGCGCTATCGTCCACCGTGCTGCCGCCAGCGGCGGTGCCGTCCACCGTGTTGCCGCCTGAAGCGCTGCCGCCCGCTGCACTCCCTCCAGCAGCACCGCCGCCCGCTGCACTCCCTCCGGAAGCACTGCCGCCCGCTGCACTCCCTCCGGCAGCGATGCCGCCCGCTGCACTCCCTCCAGCAGCACCGCCGCCCGCTGCACTCCCTCCGGCAGCACTGCCGCCAGCTGCACTCCCTCCGGCAGCGATGCCGCCCGCTGCACTCCCTCCAGCAGCACCGCCGCCCGCTGCACTCCCTCCGGCAGCGCTGCCGCCCACCGTGCTGTCTCCAGCGGCGCTGCCGTCCACCGTGCTGCCGCTGGGAGCACTGCCACCCGCTGCACTCCCTATGGCAGCGCTATCGTCCACCGTGTTGCCGCCTGAAGCGCTGCCGCCAGCTGCAGTCCCTCCGGCAGCGCTGCCGCCAGCTGCACTCCCTCCGGAAGCACTGCCGTCCACCGTGCTGCCCCCAGCGGCGCTGCCGTCCACCGTGTTGCCGCAGGCAGCGATGCCACCCGCTGTCGTAGCCTACACACAGGTAGCATAGCATCACTGGGTTGGGAGAGAGCAGAGCTCCACTGGGTTGGGAGGGAGCATACGAAGCCCAGGGCCACCGAGACCTTCTGCGCCGCTGAAGCCCTTGCGCCCCGCCCCCCCCTGCTGATCAGATACAGCCCGCCTTCCACGGCCGGCCCCACAAACAGGTGGCCCCTGAAACACGCTTACCTCGAAGCCCTCCCGGACTGTCGTCGTTGACGGGCCTTGGCTTGTTTCCGCGGTACAGCCAGTCGCAGCAGCCTGTTTGCACGGGTTCGTGTCAAGTTGGGAGGGAGCTGAGCAGCAGCGGGTTGGTGCAGCAAGGGGTGTCTATGAAGCTCGGGGTAACGTCCGAGTCGCAGGGGTCGCAGGAGTTCAATACGACGCCTGCCCTGTCCCAATCGCTCACCTCGAAGCCCTCCCGGACTGTCGTCGTTGACGGGCCTTGGCTTGTTTCCGCGGTACAGCCAGTCGCAGCAGCCTGTTTGCACGGGTTCGTGTCAAGTTGGGAGGGAGCTGAGCAGCAGCGGGTTGGTGCAGCAAGGGGTGTCTATGAAGCTCGGGGTAACGTCCGAGTCGCAGGGGTCGCAGGAGTTCAATACGACGCCTGCCCTGTCCCAATCGCTCACCTCGAAGCCCTCCTGGACTGTCGTCGTTGACGGGCCTTGGCTTGTTTCCGCGGTACAGCCAGTCGCAGCAGCCTGTTTGCACGGGTTCGTGTCAAGTTGGGAGGGAGCTGAGCAGCAGCGGGTTGGTGCAGCAAGGGGTGTCTATGACGCTCGGGGTAACGTCCGAGTCGCAGGGGTCGCAGGAGTTCAATACGACGCCTGCCCTGTCCCAATCGCTCACCTCGAAGCCCTCCTGGACTGTCGTCGTTGACGGGCCTTGGCTTGTTTCCGCGGTACAGCCAGTCGCAGCAGCCTGTTTGCACGGGTTCGTGTCAAGTTGGGAGGGAGCTGAGCAGCAGCGGGTTGGTGCAGCAAGGGGTGTCTATGACGCTCGGGGTAACGTCCGAGTCGCAGGGGTCCAGCCCTTACCTGGTAGCTGCTGCCACTGTCTGGCCTGGCGCCTCCCTCCTTTCTCCTCTTTGCTTCGCCGCCATCCTTTCCCAACTGATTGGTCTGCTTTAGTCGGCTGCTGCCGCCCGCTGCAGTCCCTCCGGCAGCACTGCCGCCCGCTGCACTCCCTCCGGCAGCACTGCCGTCCACCGTGCTGCCCCCAGCGGCGCTGCCGTCCACCGTGCTGCCGCCGGCGTCACTGCCATCCACCGTGTTGCCGCCGGCAGCGATGCCACCCGCTGTCGTAGCCTACACACAGGGAGCATAGCATCACTGGGTTGGGAGGGAGCATAGCTGCACACTGACCGGCACAGCAACTAATGACAATGGGAAACCGAAACCATCCTCCACTTGGTATGCCATCGAACACACTTACTTCGAAACCCTCCCCGGCCGTCGACCCAGGTGGCGCTGAACTTGTCGCCGCCACGCCACCTGCCTCCTGTAAGCAGGCGTGCGAAGAGAGGGGAGAACGAGGCATCATTGTATGGTTGAGACAGTGCGCGCCACAGTAACACTGCCCTGCCCATTGGGAAACCGAAACCATCCTCCACATCCGAGAGGCCTGTCGACCTCAAACATGCTCACCTCCATGCCCAAGACGTCCAATGTTTTTGATGGGCAATGTGTGGTCGCTACCACATATGCTGGCCAGGGCTGCATGCTTGAGGTTTCCGAGGACTCTGGTGCAAACACGCTACTGGAGGCACGTGGTGGCCGTGCACTCGAAGTGTTTGGGATAAACCTTCGAGGCCGACCGGCCATCCCCATGCTGGCGAGTTCGCTGGCGACTTCTGCAGTCAGCTTCTTCTCTAGATCCTGAACGGCAAAGTAGACACATAAACTCCTTCCATCCTACATACAAATTAGCGTTTTGAACACCATACCTGCAGCTTCTTTGCCCAGGGCTTCTTGGGCCAGAAGAAATCACCCAGGACGCCAATTTCATAGCCAAATGGCTCCCAGCAACACATTGTGCGTTGGATAAACTTGTATTTTTCCGTGTCGCTCTCAATGTTCTTCAGCTCCTGGTCGACATACCTCCTGCCACCCATATGCAGGCAGGCCCTGAACGATTCCGAGCTACTTATTGTTGACCCCATAAGCTCGGTCAAACTGCATGTCTACAGAAAAAGAAACAGAAGGAACGTTAACGTAATGGAAGCGTCAACCATTTGTATCGCATTGGGCAACGCACCTCCTGCCCCTCAGGAGTTGTCTTTTCAAATATCATTTCGTAAAGATTCTTGGGGCTCGCCTTCTCGGGCAGAGATGCCTTCCAGCCTTCGAACGTCAGAACATCGCCTCGGCGGCACTTTGCGATACAGCAAGCAACATGGAACATCTCAATACAAAGCGCTTCGTTTGCATCGTTTAATTTTAAACGCAGACGCTCAACCTGATCGCTAGCTTTTCGCGCCCGATTTACAGAATCAGAAAACGAACGCGCCATTGCTGCCAAAATAGCCTATCTTGGTGGCAAATACAGTATAATAGTATTCTATGGACAATTTATTGTCATCTGCCAAATAGCGTGGTTACATGCACAAGTGTACGGCGTAGACGGTCTACGCTGCCGTACGCCAACCAAACAGAGCCAACCGACCCTCTCCTCTCTCGTTAACCTACAGCATTGAAGCCATAAATCAAGTTAAGAAAGATTTGCCATGGAAACATGTGGATGTGGTGTCCTGGCAACGGCCGGCGGACGCAATGGGACCACCGCCAATCGGCGAGCACGGGGGCAGGGTCGACGTCGGGGTCGGGGTTGGCGGGGGTCGCGGAGGCGGCATTGTCTGCGGCTGGGGCGGGGGCATGGGCTGCGGCCTGCGAATGGCGGGTGGAGGAGACGGGATGGGGAGACAGGTCCGTCCAGCGGTGCAATTGCAAGTGTGTCGTGCCGTTAATTGCCCGGGTCTGCGGACCCGTCCAGCGATGCAATGGCCAGCGTGCCCGTACGGCGTCCGTACGGCGTCGTTGTGCGACGTTAAGTGCCAGGTCAGATCATACGCGTGCCCTGGTCGGTCGATGACCCCACAGCCTACCCCACCGGCGTAACGCACCTGTGGCGGTGGCGGCGGTGGCGGTGGTGGCGGAGAAGGTGGAGGAGGCGGCAGCGGTGTGCCAGGCGGCGGCGGGGCCGGCGGTGGTAGAGGGGGTGGCAGGGCTGGCAGTGGTGGTGGGGGCAGTACTGGCGGTGGCGGCGGGGGCAGAGGAGGCGGTGGCGGCGGGGGCAGAGGAGGCGGTGGCGGTGTGCTAGGTGACGGCGGGGCCGGCGGTGGTGGCGGGGGCGGTACTGGCGGTGGCGGCGACGGTGGGAAACGTCGCAGGAAACCAAAGACACCGATCGCCAACCAGCAGGCGTCGCACGTTGTCGCAAGGCTCGCGAGCACGGCCTTGACCCGAGTATGATGACTGGCCGTGTTACCAGCCAGGACGCAACGGGACCACCGCCAATCGGCGAGCACGGGGGCAGGGTCGACGTCGGGGTCGGGGTTGGCGGGGGTCGCGGAGGCGGCATTGTCTGCGGCTGGGGCGGGGGCATGGGCTGCGGCCTGCGAATGGCGGGTGGAGGAGACGGGATGGGGAGACAGGTCCGTCCAGCGGTGCAATTGCAAGTGTGTCGTGCCGTTAATTGCCCGGGTCTGCGGACCCGTCCAGCGATGCAATGGCCAGCGTGCCCGTACGGCGTCCGTACGGCGTCGTTGTGCGACGTTAAGTGCCAGGTCAGATCATACGCGTGCCCTGGTCGGTCGATGACCCCACAGCCTACCCCACCGGCGTAACGCACCTGTGGCGGTGGCGGTGGTGGCGGTGGTGGCGGAGAAGGTGGAGGAGGCGGCAGCGGTGTGCCAGGCGGCGGCGGGGCCGGTGGTGGTAGAGGGGGTGGCAGGGCTGGCGGTGGCGGCGGGGGCAGTACTGGCGGTGGCGGCGGGGGCAGAGGAGGCGGTGGCGGTGTGCTAGGTGACGGCGGGGCCGGCGGTGGTGGCGGGGGCGGTACTGGCGGTGGCGGCGACGGTGGGAAACGTCGCAGGAAACCAAAGACACCGATCGCCAACCAGCAGGCGTCGCACGTTGTCGCAAGGCTCGCGAGCACGGCCTTGACCCGAGTATGATGACTGGCCGTGTTACCAGCCAGGACGCAACGGGACCACCGCCAATCGGCGAGCACGGGGGCAGGGTCGACGTCGGGGTCGGGGTTGGCGGGGGTCGCGGAGGCGGCGTTGTCTGCGGCTGGGGCGGGGGCATGGGCTGCGGCCTGCGAATGGCGGGTGGAGGAGACGGGATGGGGAGACAGGTCCGTCCAGCGGTGCAATTGCAAGTGTGTCGTGCCGTTAATTGCCCGGGTCTGCGGACCCGTCCAGCGATGCAATGGCCAGCGTGCCCGTACGGCGTCCGTACGGCGTCGTTGTGCGACGTTAAGTGCCAGGTCAGATCATACGCGTGCCCTGGTCGGTCGATGACCCCACAGCCTACCCCACCGGCGTAACGCACCTGTGGCGGTGGCGGCGGTGGCGGTGGTGGCGGAGAAGGTGGAGGAGGCGGCAGCGGTGTGCCAGGCGGCGGCGGGGCCGGCGGTGGTAGAGGGGGTGGCAGGGCTGGCAGTGGTGGTGGGGGCAGTACTGGCGGTGGCGGCGGGGGCAGAGGAGGCGGTGGCGGCGGGGGCAGAGGAGGCGGTGGCGGTGTGCTAGGTGACGGCGGGGCCGGCGGTGGTGGCGGGGGCGGTACTGGCGGTGGCGGCGACGGTGGGAAACGTCGCAGGAAACCAAAGACACCGATCGCCAACCAGCTGCTGCCCTGCGTTATCCCGTCGTTCTGCAACGTCGAGCAGCAGGTGGTACCTGGATCAGCGGTTGCAACATGGTAATAAGGCCCGCCAACTTCCCCGCATCCGTTCAGGTGCATCAACAAGAACACACCTGACACCTGCAGACGGGACGGGCGATGCAGGGCGGCTGCGTGGTAGAGGGGCGTCGGCAAGGGTGACGTTGCTACCACCCTCCCACCCACCCATACTTGTAGCAGTCGCACTCTCCGTGCCCTAGGGGGGGGGAGAGGGTGCAGGGGGGTGGAACGAGGGTCGAGCTTGCTGTTGGCAGTTCGCAGTGTGGGGTAGGTCAACATATGTAATACTTCAGGCCCGATCCATACCCTAACCGATTCATACGCTGGCCATGGCACCTCATATGTGTCAGCAATAGCCAGGGCTAGTGCGATGAAGGTAGCTCGGAACATGTCCCGATGGCCACAATAAATCATAATGATTTCAACACTCGCATCGTATCATAACACTATCTTGTTGGCAAATACAGGATACTAGTATCATATGGTCTTCTTACTGGCTTCTGCCAAATAGCGTTGTTACATGTGCAAGTGGTTATGTACGGCATCGTAGCCTGTCTACGCCAATATGGACAACCAATACCTCTTATCCAGTAACACCGCACTTTTCTCTGGCGATGGTGGCGGAGGAGGGCTGGACGGAGGCGGCTGGGGTGGGGGTGGTAGCGGGGGCCGGGAACAGCGGGTGCGGCGTGGGCGTGGGCGGGGGCACGAGCAGCAGGGCCGGGGCGGCGGCGGCGTGGGGGGTGGGGGCTGCGGCGTGGCTGGCAGCGAGGATGGCGGTAGTAGGAGGGAAGACAGGGAGGGCTGGGCGGTGGGGCAATCATTCCATCCAACATATCCTGCGCCTCTGGCCACAACCTCAACCCTCGACCCTCGTTCCCACCCCTGCACCCTCCCACCCACCCATACTTGTAGCAGTCGCACTCTCCGTGCCCTAGGGGGGGGGGGAAGAGGGTGCAGGGGGGTGGAACGAGGGTCGAGCTTGCTGTTGGCGGGGGTGGGGTAGGTCAACATATGTAATACTTCAGGCCCGATCCATACCCTAACCGATTCATACGCTGGCCATGGCACCTCATATGTGTCAGCAATAGCCAGGGCTAGTGCGATGAAGGTAGCTCGGAACATGTCCCGATGGCCACAATAAATCATAATGATTTCAACACTCGCATCGTATCATAACACTATCTTGTTGGCAAATACAGATACTAGTATCATATGTTCTTCTTACTGGCTTCTGCCAAATAGCGTTGTTACATGCGCAAGTGGTTGTGTATGGCAGCGTAGCCTGTCTACGCCAATCTGGACAACCAATACCTCTTATCCAGTACCACCACGCCTTTCTCAGCAGCAGATGTGGTGATGTTGTTGGCGCCTGTGGCCCACATTCCGGGGCTCGGTGGCCGCCAGAAGGAAGGGATCAAGGCGGGAACAGATGAATGAAACAGAATGAAGGCCTTATGAGCTCAACATGATAATTTATATGGCCTTGTTTGCCTGACACCCAGTTGCAGCCCTTCCTTGCTCACCGTGCTAAGAGGACAAGGCAGGCCTGGCTTCACCTACACTTGTATGTCAAAAAGCAAATGAGGTGTTAGACGTACACGGACGAGGACTCATCAGCTGTGGCATGAAGACAGCATATTACAATCGTAAAGTAGTCGGCATCGGTTCCGTGTACAGAACAAATTGCAAGATAACGCAGATGTCACTGTAGTTCATGTGTGTATTCGGCATGTGGCTAACCTTAATTACTAGGACAAGTTCAGGTGTGTACGCAATAGCCCTGCGTAACCCTTCTGTGTCAGAAAGGAATTGGGTGATGCCGCGTGGAAGAATAGCGACCCTACTTCAATCCATATCAACCCTCAAAAACACAATCCTGTGGCCACTTCTTCGCCTTCTTGGGGTGCAGCCAGGCCTCCTGCTTGAATTCGCCTGGCTGGTCAGGATCTGGAATGTCACGTACAACCCCCCAGCGACGGGACTCTGCATTAAAGACAACGTCCCAGTCGCTGTCATCCCCTTGCTCGGGCAGTCCAGCTTTGTGCCCTACATCATTAAGGACCCAAAAGGCATCACGTGCCTTCAGGCGTCCAGTTGCCAGCTGCTGCATCTTAACCGGGGATGCAGCAATCCACTGGCCTGCAGGGCTATCACCAGGGACCGTGTA
>BDSL01000438.1:0-21392 GCA_003116995.1 Yamagishiella unicocca | reverse complement strand
AGTGGAGGAGCCGCCAGAAGACGGCGTGGACGCGGGGAGGAGGACGAGGGGGAGGATGAGGAGGAACACTGGGACGGCGTCGGCGGCGGCCGCCGTACACGCGTCGCGCATCGCGTCGGCCTGGCGCAACGCGGGCGGCACCTCGACGGCCCGGACGGGGCCGCTGCCACCCCTTGGAAGCGGCGGCGGCGGTGCCATGACGGACGGCGAGGACGGGGTGACGACCTCGTGGGACGCCTATGCCGCCGCGGGGGCAAGCACCGGCGGCGGCGGCGGCGTCAAGTCGTTCATATCGCGCTCGGGGAAGTCCTTCGCGCGCATCTCGCCCCCCCGCACCGCCGGCCACCGCAGCGGCGTCAACGGCGCCGAGGGCGGCGGCGGCGGAGGCAACTGGGATGCTCCCGACATGTACGGCAAGTACGACACCAGCAGCCGCGCGCTCGCGGCGCAGGCGCAGCTGATGCGTGCGGCTGCTCGTCCGCGCAACGCGGCGGCGCTGACGGTGGTGACGTCGGCGCTGAACCCGCTGCTGTGGCAGTCCAGCATCTCCCCCACCGCCATGTCCCCAGGCGCTGCCGGCGCGTACGGCGGCGGCGGCGGCGTTGGCGGCGGCTTCACGGACGGCGGCGATCATCGCGGCGCGGCCGGCGCGGCGCCGCTGCCGCTGCTGCTGACGGCCGGCGCGCACGCCTCCCGCCGCTTCCAGTCCTCCCCCGGCAACGGCGACATGCCCGGCTACCAGCCGCCGCGGCACCAGCGGCCGGGCGACAGAGACGCAGGCGTGGGCGGAATGGCGGCAGCGGCCGGCGGCGGCGGCGGCTTGATTTTTGGCGGCGGCGGCGGCGGCGGCGGCTTTGGTATGGGCTTTGGTATGGGCTTCGGCGGCGGTGGGGTTGGGGCGGGGCGGCGGGTGTTGCGTTGAGCGGAGGCATCACCGGGCGCACCAACCTGGGGCTGTCCGCGAGGCTGGCGGAACTCAGTGCGGGCTGGCGGGGATGGGCGGGGGAGGCGGGAGGCGCGTGCGGGACCATGCGGGGCATCCCCCGTGGGCCGCTGGTGGGGACGACCACTGAGAAGGACGGTTGGAAGGCGGTTGTCGGTTGGGTAGTTGGCGGTTGACAGAGGGCAGAGGGGGACAGGCACGAGGGGCCGAAGCGAGGAGGTAGAATTGCCACTACGTACATGGATGAGTTTGTTAGGGAGTTGGAGCGTCCGTTGGTTTGGTAAATTGGTTTATCGGTTTTGGCCGAATAGGGGGCATACTAGTCGAATGGGAGGCCGAAGAGGTAGCCCTCCCCGCCTCCGCGGCCTCCACCAAACCAGTCAGCATCATCAGCATCACACCGTCGTCGTCGTCGTCGCCGCATTGCCTGTCATCTCGCACCGCAACGGGCACATCGGCAGGGCTGCATCACCCCCCGCCCCGTGCTAGCATTAGCGCTCGCCAGCACTTTTAGTACACGAAAGAGATATGTGGCTGCCATGTATAGCCGACCGACCTTGCTACTAGTTGTATGCCGACCGACCTCGCGGAAGGCGGCGAATGTGTCCAGGGCGCGTGGCGCCGTACGTACGTGACCCACAGAGCGACGGTTAGCGAATAAGCACTAGCTCTAACGGTATTACAACCAGAACTACAAACCGCACGTGACGCATGCCTGGCCCGGAAGGGGAGAGCCAGTTGCTCTCCGCCGTCAGGGGCCCACAGCCCGCACGTGTGTGTACGGCGGCAGTTTGCGCCCTGCCCGTCGCTCCAGGGTGGGGTGAGTGGATTGCGGGGTTAGCGTGGAGACGCGTATTTTGGGGGATGGTAAAAACCGTTTTACGCGTATTTTGGGGGAGGGTGAGTTGTGGTGGTTTGGGGGGGGGCTGGAGAGCTCAAAGAAGCAATACCGGGAGGAAGGCGGGAATGGAATGAAACGTGATGGTATTATACGGTACGCGATGTTCATGTAAGTGTGGGTGTATTGTTGGGGTTTGGGTCGGCGGCAGCAGCAGCAGCTGGGCAACCCACGCAGGGGGACGGGCAGTTTGGCTGCTTGACGTTGTGTCGGACGTTATGGTTGGTTGGTTGATTGGTTGGTTGGTTGCTGCCGGCCTCGCAGGGTGCCACGCGCTACGCGGCTGGGGGACTGCAGCAGCGGGGTGGGGGAGACGTGTGGCTGGAGGCGGGGGGAGGGGGGCGCTGATGTCTGGCGAGAGCTCCCCGAGAAGGGTGACCAGGCCGGGGTGGACTCCGCCTCCCGTTCCTAATCGCCGTGCCCGGTCCCACCTTGGGCTCTCCAGGTTGTCGGGACACCACATTGCGGTGGTATGGCAGCCGCGCAGCTCGGGGCAGTACCGCAGCAGGTGGTTTCTTGTGCTGCTGCCTCGCTCGCAACCCCGGGGCAGCAAGCTGGCCGGCAGTCGGGATGTTGCAGGGTACCGGTAGTGCGCGATGCTTGCAGTTTTCTGTTGTACGGCGGGGAGGGAGGGCGTTTCGGAGCCTGGCAACAAGGCACTGACGGACCCCTCGCGGGCTGCGCACACATGCACGCACTCTGCGTGGAGTGCTCTGCGGCTTAGCACTAGATCAGCACACGGCTGCAGGTGCCGATGATTGGGGGGTGATAGGGTGGCCAGGAGCCAGAAGTAGGGGGCAAGGGGGAGGCGGCCTGGGAGCCCCTTCGCCGCGGTTGTATGGCGGTTGTTCCGGTGGCCCGCCCCTGACGGTGTGGGGGCGTGGCAGGGCACGTACATAGGCGCGACTTAGCGGACGCCACGACGGGGTGCCGCCGCCGCCCTGCAGACAGACCTGGACTGACGTGTGTGCGCCCGCAATAATGGAGTGATAGTTCGACAGCATCGTGCGTGTCCTTGCACAGCGTGCACATGCGCTCTGGGCGCCACCCGACGCGAACCGCGCACGGACGGGCTCCCGGTAAAAGCTGTTTATTTACCGACGAAGCTGTGTGTCGTGCACAGCTTGCTCGGCCCTGCCTGATGCGGCTCCCAGTGCGTCGTACGTCGTGCCAGGGGGAAAGGAGCTGGCGGTGGTCCCGGAGCGGCGGGCCTAAAAGGCCGATTTTGCGTACGACGGCTTTGCACGGTTGGCACGTTATCGTTGGATGATGCGGTTGGGAACCTATGGTTGCGGTTGCGCAGAACCTATGGTTGCGGTTGCGCAGAACCTATGTTTGCGCGGGCTGTTCGGAGGCGGGGGTGACCACCCAACAGCGCCCGCCTATATGTTTGTTTTCTTTTCGCGGCCGCGGTAGTCCGTGTTGCCTGTGTGTCTTCACTCGCGGGTAGAGGGTTCTCGAGCCCCTCACCACTTATCGGCACTTGCCCCCAAGCACCTCTTGAGAGGATGCCGAGCGCAGCGCGAAGTCCCGAGCGCCGCAGCCCCCGCCGTCCCGCCCGCATGCGCGCGTGGGGGCCGGCGTTTCACGACGTGCGCCACCGCCCTGTTACCCGGGGCAAGCATCGCGGCGAGGCGAGGGGGCGGGACCCAGCGGTGGGGCCGCGAGGGGGGGTCCCAGCAGCCGCTCACTGCGAGGATTGTGAGGGCTGCTTGCGGGTGGCCCTGCGGGAAGCTGTGGTTTGGTGAGTTTGCAGTGTCGTACCGGTAGGCGCCTGGGTCTTATGTCGAAACGGGAGTCGTGAAGCCGCCGCGCGCTGCTGCCACTGCCCCCAGCGACCCGCCTTTGCTTCTGCATTTGCTTCTGCTCAGCCAGCGTCTTCGGTTGGCGCGGCGAGTGCTGCACTGCGAGGAGCCGTAAAGGGCCGTACGTGCCTCGCCACGTGGTGATGACCTCGTGGTTTGAAGTACGGTGGGGACGCTGTCGTAGTTCGTTGCCCGCTGCCGCCCCGGCCCAGTGCGACCTGATGCCGTGCGCGGTCCGTCCGTGTGGTGGACCGCCGCTGAGGGCCCCAGTCGGGGGGGCCAGCAAGAAGGCCTACATCTGTACCGACACCCCCTCCTGGCTTCTGAACGAAAGCGTTCTTCCTTGCCCATGACTGCTGGATCTAGCGCACCCACGACTTCATGGGAGGGGAAGGGGCTGCTCTGCTGAAGACAACGAACGGCGCGAAGGTTCAGGGGTAGTACTTGTTCCAGTTACATTGGGTGGGCTCACGGCAGCAGATTGTGGTGGTGGTGCCCCACCGCCACAAAACAAAGTGCCCGGTGGGCGCAGGACATGCCCTTGAGAGCACGGCAACCCTACCCTTTCCTGCCATGTGTCACTTACTCGCCGTGTTGTGGCAGCTCTGGGCTAGTAGGTATTGGTTGGTCTACGTCGCTCTCGTTCGCTCCCAGTCTGTCTTCGGTTAGGTTTGCGGAGGGTCGGTGTTTTGTGTTGCAGGCTTGCAGCATGTTACACGTTGCGAAATTGTTTTCGCAATTGGGATCTGCGCTTTCCTCAAGGGCCTTAAAAACCTATAGAATGGAACATACATCTGCATCTGGTCTCGCGTCAGTGGCGGTCACCTGAGTTACACCTTGCTTCCAGCGCGACAAGCGTTGCCAAGCGTGAAGTAACTATGGCATAAGGGAAGAAAAACATTCCAAAAACATGTGAGACGCCTGTTCCCCGGACCGCGAAAGCTTGCCGCGAGAGTCAGGGTCAGTATGCAATATTTCGCTGACATAGGCTGTTTTACATTGTCATACGTAAGTACGTGCTTGCGATGATATGGTTAGGATGAAGCCTTGGCCCTGAGATCCATCGTCATCTCGCAGCTGTCGCCGTACGATGGCAAGAGTCTCTCAGACATACCGTCGCACCTGTTCTACGGTGGGTTATGTATGTAGGAATAGAGAAATGACAGTATGTAGTTGTTCGCGCTGTCAAATGGATTGTTAAGGGTAACCTGAACACGGAATTCTGCCTTGCCCATCTGCAGGCCCTCCGACTCAGCAGCAACCTTTCAAGATGTTCCTACAGACGTCGTTGCAATTACTTTGGCTTCATTCCGAATGGAGGTGCGCTTGTTCGACGTCTTGCACACTCCGATCCTGCCCGGTGGGAGTAGCTTACCTTCGACTAGACCTAACCTGTTGCACTGCGTGGGTGCACTTGGTTTATATTTGTGAATGTCTGTTGCTTCGCTCGTTAGCATGCTGCCGTTGTAAAGGCAAACAGGCTATGGTGTACGCTGCCGTCGGCTCATCTTTGCTGGGTTCTTCGTTACTGCAGGTGCAATACTTCTACAAGTGCAATAATTATGCAGGTACAAATTACGATGGCGGGCGATAACCGGTATGCTTGGTCGGACCTTCAGGGGCCTTCACCAACCCGTTCAGCCTCTAGGCCGTGACTCAATCACATAATCTAACGACTTTCGGCTGTTGCTGCCTCCAAAGCCCATATCGCGAGAGACTCAACTCGCAGTCGAAGACGCGGCGCTGGGATGACCTTAGTTTGGCCTGTGCTTGCCATGCTGCTGGACCTTGCGCCAATGCAACAGTACACTGAGTCCTGTTCAGAGCTTGTGCAGATGTTCTATTGGCGACATGTGATTTGTAATGTTCGTTGCCAGCGTCCCTTCAACTTCGACTCGTTGGCCACCGTGGGTAGCTGTATTCATGCCTCAATGTCAGTCCGCCGCGTGCTGAATCCTGGTAACGTTCCCCTCGTATTTCCCTTTCTTTCCACAGGACATACAGCGTTGAACGCGGGTGCAAAGATCGCATTATTGTTCTACATGTCGGTCCAATTGCTGAATCCTGCTGGTTTCCTCTCCCTTCGCTTCCCCCCTTCCTTCAACAGGACATACAGCATACATGGAATAACTGGTCTGGCGTACGACAGCATCGCACGCGCCGCAAATCGCCGCGGCTGGGATCGAGGCTGGCTTTTTTCCCCTGGCCTTGTCTGCGGCAGGCGTCAGGGCTGTTCTTGCATTGATTTGATGACGTGTCACGTCCAGATCGCATCCTTTTCAATCTGCTGTCGGTCCAAGTGCTGAACCCTGGTTTTCTCTCCTCTCGCCTTCCCCCTTCCTTCCACAGGACATACACCGTACGTGGAATATCTGGTATGGCGTACGACAGCATCGTACGTGCCGCCAGTCGCCGCCGCGGCTGGGATCGAGGCTGGCTTATTTTCCCTGGCCTTGTCGGCGGCAGGCTGATGAGGTATCGGAGCAAGGCAATCGCCGTAACATGGCTGGTCGTCATAGCCACGCGCGCCATACGCACGCAGCTTCAAAGCCTGCGACAGGTACGGCGGCATGCGTCCTCTGTGCAAAAAACACACGTGCGTTCGGGAACCTACGTTGATTACTTGGGCAGCAGGTGTGGACGGGTTTGGTTGCCATAAGTAGGATGCCGCCTGTCGCTTGCCTGCCTGTCCACAGCGCGCGCGTTCTGGCTTGCTTGCTCGCACCGCGTGCGGGTGCCCTGGATCGATTGGGCGGGGCAAGATATCTGCTGCACTGTTCAGCCAGCACTTCAGCAGCCAGCCAACCAGCACTTCAGCCTGCCAGCCGTCCATACAGCAGCAGCCGTCATCATCAGCTAGCTTGCTCGCAGCAGTAAGCCAGCCCTCGGTGCAGCGGAGATCTTGCCCCGCCCTTCGTCCCGGCGTACCCTTGATCGTTCCAAGCCACCGTTGTCGTCGAACCACCGTTGTCGTCACTTGCATATCCTGCTGCTTTAGTTTTACCGTCCCCCACGGCTCAATAGATGTACCAATGTCGCTACATACGATGGCTGGACTGCCGCGCCACGGATCCCACCGCCGTACGTCATCCCATCCACTGGCAGCCTGCTAGCTAACTACTGCTGCATGCCCCTACCTCCATCCTCCGTTTTCGCCCTCCCGCCGCCTGCATCGCCCGAGGCCTCCCGCCGTACGTCGCCCGCCGAGACCCTGCGTACGTGCACCTGCACCCCGGACGGAGGGACCACTACTGCGCGCGACGATGAGGGCGGGCGCGCGATGACCTGCCTTCGCCGCCGTGGTGTTCCGTTAGACGTGGCTGCCCACCCGCTGCATGTATGCCCACTTGCTGGTGACCTTCTACGTGGTAGGGTATGTAGGTGCGGGTCCTGATGATGAGGGGCAGAATCCCAACAGCGCAGAGTACTACATACAAGCACGCACATAGCTGGGAGCGAGCTTGTTAATAATACCTTTGATTGCACAGTCATCGAATTTTGTTGTAACGGTTACAGTGGGTTCCAGACCAAAAGGTAGAACCATCGGGCACATCGCCAGCTGACACATAGGAAGACGAAGGATTGAATGTTAATTTTCGCAGTCGTCCGTCCTCATTGGTGTCCCGCAGGTACCTAGGATCGATCCAGGGGGCCTCCGCACTTCGGGGACCTACGTTGGTTACTTGGGCAGCAAGTAATAAGCGGCTGCATGCCGCTGCCGTACTCTGTACGTAGCCGCCGCGCGCAGAAGTGCGCCTGGCTGAATGTCCTCCATCAACTCCAGTCACCGAGCGAAGTCGCCGCGGCCCTTCATTTACGCGCGAGCGGCAGACACATACGACAACAGGCGCAAGCACGGCGTAGCTAGCTAGTCCAACCGCGAGGGGTTCCTGCTTACTTGGCAGTCTAACTACGTACTGCCTGACCGTTTACATGGTAAGGTATGTAGGTGCGCGCGGGTCCTGGTTGTGGGGCTGCTGGATGAGGGAGGTGTTGCCAGCTTAAGGGGTTTCACTTCATCATGCACGTGGGTTGGAACTCGATGCTGCAACGTGACGACAATAATCATTAACACGCGCTGGCACTGTCCTCGTCCATAATTGCGCCCGCAACAGCAGGAAAGCAGTCTGGCGGCGGCGGCAGCTGCCGCCGCTGTACAGTAGCTGCCGTCACTACTTGACTGCTGGCATGCCTCTGGATGGACCTGCTGCTTCATTGCCTCAAGTCACCGCCCGCCGTCCCCGTGGCCAACTGTACTACTCGACGAGGCGAAGCGACGACACCGCGTGCGGCAGCCATGTACGGCATGCCTGTCCTGATGAAGGAATGCACGGCGGCCCTACCTGCAGATGGGCCGAGGTCGTCATTTGGCTCATCAGCACTCCTCTCCGCCATCTAGCTCGCTGCCGCCTACACAGCTTATGATGACGACACGGCTCTACTCGCTGATAGCAATAGCGGCGCCGCCCATCCACGCACCCTACGGATCCCACCACCACCTGCTGCTCGCTTCGTCCTCGCCGATCGCCCAGCAGCTAACCTATCCATCCAGTGGACGGAGGCGCCTTCGTTCTCTGCGAATGAAGTGCGTGCCTGTGTGCAGTGCTCGGGCCGTTGCCCTGGTCCATCCGCTCCGATACGGGAGATCTGTATGTGTACTTGACGGCGCGGCAGCAGCGGGCTGTGGCGGGAGAGGCCACCTCCTCAACCTCCCTCACCACCATCGCCGCCCCCGCTGCCGCCCTCACCGCCGGCACCACCTCTGCTGCCACCTGCACCGCCCTCACCACCATCGCCGCCGCCGCCATCACCACCATCACCGCCTCCATCGCCTCCTCCGCCGCCGTCGCCGCCACCAGAGCCGCCCTCTCCCTCACCGCCGCCATACCCTCCGCCGTCTCCTTCACCGCCGCCGTCGCCACCCTCGCCGCCGCCAGAGCCGCCGTCGCCGCCTCCATCACCGTCGCCGCCTCCTTCACCTCCTCAACCTCCCTCGCCCCCATCGCCGCCCCCGCTGCCGCCTTCGCCGCCGGCACCACCTCCACTGCCCCCAGCACCGCCCTCACCACCATCGCCACCACCGTCGCCGCCGTCACCACCATCACCGCCTCCGTCGCCTCCGCCGCCGCCGTCGCCGCCGTCGCCGCCGCCAGAGCCGCCCTCTCCCTCACCGCCGCCATCCCCGCCGCCGTCTCCTTCACCGCCGCCGTCGCCACCCTCGCCGCCGCCAGAGCCGCCGTCGCCGCCTCCATCACCGTCGCCGCCTCCTTCACCTCCTCAACCTCCCTCGCCCCCATCGCCGCCCCCGCTGCCGCCTTCGCCGCCGGCACCACCTCCACTGCCCCCAGCACCGCCCTCACCACCATCGCCACCACCGTCGCCGCCGTCACCACCATCACCGCCTCCGTCGCCTCCGCCGCCGCCGTCGCCGCCGTCGCCGCCGCCAGAGCCGCCCTCTCCCTCACCGCCGCCATCCCCGCCGCCGTCTCCTTCACCGCCGCCGTCGCCACCCTCGCCGCCGCCAGAGCCGCCGTCGCCGCCTCCATCACCGTCGCCGCCTCCTTCACCTCCTCAACCTCCCTCGCCACCATCGCCGCCCCCGATGCCGCCTTCGCCGCCGGCACCACCTCCGCTGCCCCCAGCACCACCCTCACCACCATCGCCACCACCGTCGCCGCCGTCACCACCATCACCGCCTCCATCACCGCCGCCGTCGCCGTCGCCGCCGTCACCGCCGCCAGAGCCGCCCTCTCCCCCACCGCCACCATCCCCGCCGCCGTCTCCTTCACCGCCGCCGTCGCCACAATTATTGGTAGAGACCCCGCTATGGCAGCATAGTGGTCCTCCACTCAATGGAAATGGAGCCGGGCCCCAGAGTCGCACTGGCGACCGGGCCGGAATGCTGGTTCGGTATGCGACGGGCTCTTGGTGGACGCCGAGGATGTCAGTCCCCTCATCCACTAAGTCGTACGGGGGAAGGATAGGCCCAGGTGTTATTAGACCTACCGGTATCCTTCGTCCCCCTACCGGCTACAGCCCCGCCTGCCCTTACACAGCCTTCCTGCGGAGGGTGAACTCCCCTTTTCCAGACCGCAGGTGTCACCCAGGTAATGGGCTCGACACTTTCCATGCTGGCGGCACCTCGGCGGCGGTGAACACGGGCGCCGATTGGGCACTCGTACAGGCGCCGGGCCGAGGAGTGTCAACGTATTGGAGCAACGTTTCAATGTCCACTATGGACCGCGTGCGTTGGCGTCCACCACCAGCTGACGGCCCACATCACGGGCCCCACCTAATAATGAGATGCACAGCGGGTTCTTTCAAGGACTGTCATCACTGTCGGCCACTAGTGCAATCTCAATATGGGTGGGTGTCGGGGGCGTGCGTCTTTCTGTTATCTTCTGGATTTTGTGTCTCCGAAGGGGTGGCTGGGATCTGAGTGCTGGCCTCTACACCGGGTGGCTGGGATCTGAGTGCTGGCCATTCGACCCCTTCTTCTGCTGTAACGCGATACGGCAGTAATGAGCAATAAGACATGGCTTATCGAGTGAAGTATGAAGGAGATAAGGCTGTTTATTGCGAATAGACTGCCGTGGCGTGCAGGTGTCCAGCGCATGGTGCGGGTACGACGACTGGTACGGCGAATGGTGGCTGGCTGCTGCTTAGGTCGCGCGCCTGCCTGTGTAGAGGACAGTAAGGACAGAGGGTCCGGTAGATAGTGGTGAGAACAGAGAGTCCGGTAGTGGTGATACCAGAGAGGGGGCCTGGTCGCCACTGGAGCCGGTGTGTGCAATAACGTCACTGCCGGTGACATGAGGACCAATATCGGCGTAATAAGCCACACATTTAAAAGGGGGGGGCCGGGGTTGAGGGGAAAGTCATGGTGGTTGGGCAGAAACGGCCGCCAAGCCGGCCCTTTGGTTTTCGTACAGCCGGCCCAGGACGACGACGACGCAGATTTATCAGCACGTTGCACATGCAGCCTCCAGCTCATAAGTAGGTGCCGGGAAACCCCGCGTCCCAGCCAAGAAACATCGGTGGCCTGTCCGCGCATTCTTTGACCCCTTCGGCACTGCGGAACATAGCAATATTATTCGTTACAGCAGCGGACTCCAGGTCCGAAGGTAAGCAGGCACATCAACTGACACTCTTACGAGACGAGACGGAAAAGACCCCCCCCAGCAAACCGCCATAAAGTCTGGACAATCAAGGTCCCGGAGTGCAAGCGCCAGCAACGGAGGGTTGGCTCAGAGGGCTCCCTCATCAGCGGTGCACCAACTAGTAGCTAGAGCAGTGGGGGGGTGGGGTGACCGGTATGTGCCGATGCGAGTGGCAGAGCAGCTGCTATCTGTGCCGCCAGGCAATGGAAGGTGGACGGGCCCGACTGTGCGTGGACCCGCAGCGCTCGTTTCGCGTTGTATTGTCTCGACCTGTTGCTGGGTGGCGCGGGCGCGCGGCACCACAGCCCTGCGGACTGGCGCTGCTGGCAGGCGGGCTGCAGGTTACCAAGCTGCAGGGTCTCAAGTTCCAAACGTAAAGGCGGCGCTGACTGCGGCTGCGTCGACCTCGTGACCTATTCACGCAGCAAGGAGCTGCGGGCGTTCTTCAAGCGCGGTGTGTTACATTGTGTAGAAGCACAACCAAAACAACCAAGCAGAAGAACCACGCCGAGGAATGAGGCGTGGTTCCGCTAAGTACTCTGCGGCACCAACGGATTTGGTCAGAAGGGCCCTGCGCCCGACCTGAATCGCGTGTCCCCATCGCTATCGAAACGAGTGGAAAACCGAATCCATGACGCAATCAATCGTAACAACAACAGAGGCGCTGTACTTACGGCAACAGCATACAAGCGGGAACGCAGATGTCCTGGCTCCGGAACCAGTGCCGGTGAAATGTACGTGCCGGCGCTGGGGCGTGGCAGTATGTTGTGTCCGGCGCGGGACCTATCTGCCTTGCTTGATGATTAGCGTCACCGACCGACCCTAGCGGGACATCATAGATGACATCCCTCGTGGGGGAGGCTTTGATGGGGATGGCGGACGCGACCTGCAGTCGCGTGCCTCATTAATTTGCGGTACAATGTCCTGCATGGCGGGGAGGTCTATCGGGACAATCGCCCGCGGCAGACTGTAAAGTTATTCATGCAGGTATCCGAAGGCAACCCCTTGTAAGATTCTATAAGGCTTTACCTGTCACCGGATGTAGGCCCTCCGTGCATACTGTAGGTGCGTTTGGGGAGAATGTCCAGCAGATGCGATCAGTGTGGCCCCTAGGCCATCGTTAAACGCCGCTATATTTCACACCCCTCTCCCCTGGGCTGTGTTCATATGCTTGCGTATGCAGCGGTGCGCGCTGGGTGCTCGCGAAGCACGGCTCCTGACTCCCGAGAGCCCAGCTACCGAAGTTGATTCCGTCCACAGAGAATTTGCAGCGGTAGCCATGATAGATTGTCACAGGCTCGCAGCGGGCTTGTGTTACGACATACGACGATCGGACCAAGGTTCAAGCGTGCTCACATGCAGGCAGCAAAACAAATCCGTAGCGAACCACTTTACAACCTATCCTCGATACACAATCATTACATAGAGGCTGTTCCTAAGCAAGTCACGAAACTTGGCGCGGTAGACTAACGGCCGTTTCGGCTTCCCAGCGCCACGAAGTTATGGTACATGTCGAGGTTAATCAACGCTTCTGTTGACCCCAATTGTTCGGTATGCTCGATATTCAACTTGGCCCGCTATCCTGCCTCCCGTTACGTGCTAGTCGCAGTTTACAGGGGCATGCTGGGCTAGGAAGGCGACGGCTTTTCGCTATGGAGTGAATTTAAATTGCTTCCGTAAGGCCAAGGGTGGACATCGGGAAGTTTGGTCAGCAGCATGGGGCCTTCATTTCACCGGCATGGCTCTCTTCTTTGGTCACCTGTGCGAATTCCGGGCTGGCTTATAACGCCATCGCTAGCTTGCCCTCGTAAGCCTTGCTCTAAAAGGCTACCAAGTGCACCGTGGAGGGCGACAGCTGCGGGAGTTGCGGACGGCCAACCGGGCTGGCTAGAGCCCTTCGCAGCGAGCCAAGCAAATGGAGGCGCACAGGTGTCTGGTTCAGGCTACAGAGGTGCAGCGAGCCCCGGTGCTGGCTCCACGGCAGCACAGCGACGCGGCAGCGCGAGCCAAAGCCGCCGGGGCGGCAGCAGCGCAGGCACCCGCCCCAGCTCAGATGAGGTTGCGATGGCGGACCAGGGGGCTGCTGCTGGCGCTGCGGCGGGTCAGCGACGCCGCTACCGCTGCCGGGAAGTCAACGCCACGGTGACACTACCGGCGGCGGCTGTGATGGCTCCCCCAGGCGGGGCTGCGGTGGCTCCCCCAGGCGGGGCTGCTGAAGGTGTGTTCGCCAAGGCCCTGGCGGTGTCACTCCCCGCCCCAGGTGGCGGCGCCAACGCTGCCGCTGCCGTACCCAGCGACGCACTCGGCGGCGCTAAAGGTCGAAAATGTGCTGGTAGCGGCGGCGGCGGCGGCGGCAGCGGCGAAGCCCTCCTCCTGCGTGTCTCTGATGACGGGCACAGCGATCCAGGCGCATGCAGCACGTCAGGCCCCAGCACGTCAGGGCTCGAGGGAGGCGTTGAGAGGACTAACGGCGGTGGTGGTGTTTGGGTTGTTGGTGGTGGCGCTCAGCGGTGCGGCAAGGAACGAGGAGGCGGCGCGGACGCTCCGTACGACAGTTCCATCATGCTGGTGCCGCCGCCCCCCCCGCCGCCGCCCCCGGCCCGGCAGCACCCTGCGGCCCCGCCGCCGCCTCCGCTGCCTCCGCTGCCGCCTGCCGGCAGCGTCATGTCGGGCTGGGGCCTGGCTGGCGGCCAGCCCCAAATGAACTCCGTGTACAGGTGGGTGGATCCGTGGGCACAGCTGCAGGTCAACGCGGGAGGGAGAGGCGGCTGCCTCCAGGGAGGGCAGTGCCTCGTTCCCTGATACCCGCCCTTACCCTCTCGCCCTGAGCCGCCCTCAACCGCCTCCTCCACCCGGGCCCCTCCGGCAGGCTGATTCGCAAAAAGGAATTACAACACCACTACCACTACCGCCACCAATACGGAGAAGGCAGCAGGATCGGTGACGGGAGCGGCGGCGGCCGCGCTGCTACTGTGCCGCTCCGCTCCCTCGCCGCACCTGCACCGTCTCCAAAGCAGCAGCAGCATCCGGCGGCCATCCGCGAGCAGCTGCCACCTCCGTCAGGTGGCGACGAGACCCGAGGTCCCCCAGGCGGCCGGGGCCGAGGCAGCGGCGCAGGTGGCAGCAGTAGCGGTGCCGGTGAGGCCGCCGCCATCGGAAGCAGTCGCCAGGGCGCACTCGGCGGCAGGGACGAGGGTCACCCGCGAGGGCGGTCCCCCGGACAGAGGACGCAGCGGCGTCAGGACGGGGGGCGACCAGCGGCCAGCGACGAGAACGACGGCGGCAGCGGCGGCAGCGGCAGTGGCGGCGGCAGCGGCGGCAGCACCAATGAAGGTGGCTTCAGCCGCTTCAGCACTGCCGCCGTCGTTGACGCCCCTAGCGGCAGCCAGGGGCCACCTCGCGGTCAGCGGCAGCCTAGCGGCAGACAGGAGCCGCTGCGAGGGCAACAGCAACGCCAGCAGCACCAGCAGCGCGAGCAGCGGGGGCGGGGAGAGGTCCCGGATGTGGCGCGGCAACCCGAGCCGGAGCCGGGGCGGTCGCCACTGCTGCTGTTCCCCGCTACCGGCCACTCCGCCGTGGACCGAGTGGTGCGCATTCGTCAGATAGAGATGCGGCGGCGGCAACGGGGTGGTGGTGGTGGTGCTGACAGAGAGGACGGCAGCGGCGGCGGCGGCGGCTGGGGCCGTCAGGGCTCTCCTCTTGATGCGCCGACGTGGGGGGCTGAATCGACGGCAGCAGCTGCGGCAGCGGACGTGTCGGCGGCGGACCGGCTGCCGACGGCCCTTTTGGGAGGGCGCAGCGCCGCTGGGTGTCAAATGCACGGCGCTGGCGGCGGTAGCGGCGGCGGCGAGGACGCTGGGTTGATCGAAGTGACGCTGGCGCCAACGCCGTACGAGCCGTACGACGCCGGAGAGGCGCCAGCTTCGACAGCTTCGAGGTCGCGCGGCAATAGCAGCGGTGGTGACGGCAGCAGCAGCAGCCTGCTGAGGGAGGCCCTGATTTCGGAGCTGTCGCTCCTAAACCCCGTCTACCGGTGCGTACGGCAGCTCCAGGCGGCCGCGGCGGCTGTTGTCCCCCTTCTTGCCTTTCTTCTAAGGCTCATGGATGAAGGCTGACGGCTGTCAAACTGTTGCCCCCTCCCACACCACTACCAACACCATCACCACTACCAACACCACCACCAACACCGCCACCGCACCACCACCACCACCACCGCACCAATACCAACACCAACACCAATACCAACACCAACACCAACACCAACACCAACACCAACACCAACACCTTTTGCCACAGCCCGCCGCCATCTCGACCGCCCTCCCCCGCATCCCCCTCCCCCTCCCCCCCTCCCCCTCCTCCTCATCCCCCCCCTCCGCGTACGTCATGTCATGTCGTGACGCAGGATGATTCGGAAGCACGAGCTGCGGCGCCGCCACCCCTACCCGCACGGCTCCAGGGGAGGCAGCACCGGCGCGGCGCCGGCACCGTCCGACGCTGCCGCCGCCGACCCATGGGCCGGCGATGACATCGCTGACGTCATGCTGGGCGGCCTCATGCTGCCCCCGGCGCAGCGCGAGGCCGCAGATGGATGTTCTGGATCTAGAACCGCACCGGATCTCGTATCGGTGACAGCACGTGGCCGTAGCCATCGCGGCGCAGTCGGACATGACGCTGCTACTGATACTACTGCTGCTGCTGCTACTGCTGTCGCTGATGCTACTGCTGCTGATACCGCTGCTGCTGCTGATACCGCTGCTGCTGATGCTGCTGCTGTCGCTGCCGGCGGTCCTGCCGTGGTGCCCCCGGGGCGGGTGCTGCAAGACGCAGCCGGGGAGGCCGGGGGCTGTGACAGCGATGGCGGCGACGACTCTCATGGCCGCGAGCGAGGCAGGGGCTCGGGTAGGCGCGGGGCGGTGCGGGGGTTGCAAGGAAAGAACCCGGGGGGGGGGTTGTATAAAACCGTATTACGCAACGGGACAGGATAGTTGGCGCATGGTCGGCGAGGGGTGGCGTAGTCACGCGCGTGTTTGTCACATCGGGGCGGGGCTGTCTTTTAGGCCGCGAAGAAGCTCGTACTGCGACACATGGGCAGTCCGCCTCAACCCTGCCTCCGCCTCAATCCTGCCTCCGCCTCTACGCCTCAGGCCTGAACCCGGTCCTCCGCCTCATCCGCAAGAAACAGCTGCAGCAGCACCTGCGCCGGCGGGGCCGGTTGGCTCCGGAACCAGCCACCTCGCCCCCGGCCGGCTCGCCCGCAGCAGCAGCCACCGCCAGACGGAGCGCCGACAGCGGCAGCGCCGCCGCCGATGCTGCCGGCAGCACTATCATCGGCAGTAGCGGCGGTGGTAATGGCAGTAGCACCTGCTGGGAAATTGGCCCCGAGGATGCAGTTGGCGGGAGGGCGGTGCTGAACCCGGTATACCGGTGAGAAGGGGCGGTTGACGGTTGGGAGAGTCGGCCGGCGGAGGCACGAAGTGAGTGAGGGAGGTCATGGGTGTCGCCCAGCAGGGCGACAGCCAGGGGCGGTGGGGGCGGCGGCGGTTATCAGCTCAGCGGTTGTCAGTTTAGCGGTTGATTCTCTAATACACGGCACCCCCCACCCAGGCTCATACGCAAGAAGCTGCTGCTCCGCAAGCGTGCTGCCAGAGAGGCGGCGGCCGTTGCGGCTGAGGCGGAGGCAGAGTTAAAGGCGGACGCAGCCAGGGGGGACTCTGTCGCTTGGCCGTCATCGTCGCCGTCATCATCGTCGTACGGGACGAGCACCGCCACCTCCGCTGCGCCGCCGCCTGCTGCTCCGCGCCCCTCCACCTCCTCCTTGAGGCGACCGGCACGGGCGCCCTTCTTCAATCTGGATGCCTTCCCCCCGAACCCCGGATCTGCGCTGGCAGACGCCCTGGATCCCATGGCGGCGCGGCGCGGAGGGTTCGGATTTGGCTTCGGCTTCGGGTCTGGACCTGGATCCAGTGGCGCTGCGGCGGCAGTGCCGTCCATGCTTCCTCTGCGGTACGGCAGCAGCAGCGGCGCCGCAGCTCCGTCGCTCCGGCCCTCCGCCGACCCGCCGGCGCTGTTGCATCCCTTCGAGGTGGAGGAGGGCCTTATGTACGGCAACGCGTCGTGGGGTCAGTGGGACACACGCGGCGGCGCCGCCGAGCGCAGCGCGCTGTCCGCCGGCAGCCTGGCGGGGTACGGCAGGTTCTTACATGCCGCCACGTACGACGAAGAGTACGACGATGTGGGGGCTCCGGGCGATGACGAGGGAGCTTACTGGTCTTCAGACGCGGAGGATTGGGAGCAGGAGGAGGGGGAGGAGGAAGAAAGGCAGCAGGGAGAGGAAAGGGAGCAGGGGGAGGAAAGGGAGGAGGAGAGGGAGGAGGAGGCTGCAGGCGCTCCGGAGCCCTCCTCGCCGGGGGTGGCGACGGGGAGGGCTCCAGGGAAATCGGTGGAGGTGACGGTGGCAGGTACTGGCTCCCGAGCCCTGTCACCAGCACTCCAGGGACGGCGGCGGCCGCAGCAGTTGCAGCTGCAGCAGGTTATGGCGCAGGAGGGGGCGGAGGTGCAGGGCGGAGGGGAGCAGGAGCCGCAACAGCAGCAGCAGCGGCATCTGGCGGAAGCTCCAGGACGCTCTGAAGCTGGTTTCGGAGCGACCGAGAAGCGCAACGGCGGGCGCCGGCAGCACCAGCGGCAGCGCGGCACCACCGCCGCGGAGCAGGGTCCGGTGGCAGCGGCGGCGGCGGCGGCGGTCGCAAAGGTCGCCGGAGCACCGGCGGGCCGCGGCCGTGGTCGCGGAGTCGTCGGTGACGTGCGCTCAACTCTGCGGCGGCAGCGGATAGAGGAGCTCAAGGTGCGGTGCGGTTGGGGGGCGGGGGCGGGTGGTGGCGAGGAAATCGGGTGTATGGGGGAGAGGGAGAAGACCCGGTTGCACGGCACAGGCGTCCGGGGGTATACGATAATCCGTGAATCTAGTGCGGGAAGGGGGTGATGACTGAAAAGTGCAACCGAGTAGGAAACGTTTGGTACGGTTGTTTAGTGAGGGGGGGGAAGGTAGGGGAGGAAGGGGAAGGAAATGACAACGCACAAGGATAAGTCAGGAATAAGCTCTGAAGCTGGGAGCAGGGGCGGGGGCCTCACACGCGGCCCCGCAGGGACGTGTTTCCGCGGCGGAGCATGTTCGGGGGTGATGCGGGCGTGTGCCTGATGGGGTGTCCCACCCCCAGTTCCGCTCCGCGCGTTGCTCTGTCGTGCAGCTGCTGTTCCCGGACCTTCCCCTTCCCCCTCTCCGCTTCCGACCTCCAACCTTCTAAGTTCCTTTCACCGACTCCGCTGCGTGCTTCCAACCCGACCTGCGCCCCCGGCCTCAACCCCAACCGACCCAACCGCCCAGGCCCGCATCCGCGCGAAGCTGCTGCTGGCCGCCCAGGACCTCCCTGGAGCCACGACCCAGCACCTGTCGGCGCTGCTGGGGCGGGAGCAGGCGGCGGCGACGGAAATCATGAAGGTGCCTCAGCCGGCAGCAGACGGGCAAGTGCCGCGGCAGCTGGCGACCGATACCGCCCCCGCCGCCGCCAGTGGTGCAGCTGCGAGTGGCTCGGCCTCCGCCGCCATCGGGTACGACACCGTTACCCCAACCGACCACTCCCATGCTGCCCAGGTTTCGATGGATCTAATGGATCCAGCAATGGCGTCGCTGACCGCCCGGCCCCTGCCCTGGCAGCTGCCGCGCCGCGCCGGCTCCACCGCTCCATTCGCTGGCGGCGGCGGCGGCGGCGAGGAGTCTCCGGCCCTCAGGCGGTCGCACCGGCCCCTAGGACTGCTGCGCTTTCTTCAGGAGACGGGGCTCGAACCGGGAGGCGGCGGCGGCGATGCCACTGGCCGCGGCGCCGCCGTGAGCGGCCGCAGCAGTAGCAGCGCCGCTGCTGGTGGCGGTGGGGGCAGCGGGCGGCGGCGGCAGCCTCCTCGCTTCAGCGGGGTGTCGCAGCTGTGGCGGGATGTGGGGATCAGGGTCGGGCCGCTGCCGGTGGCGCAGTGGCGGCAGGAGGAGGGGCTGGAGGTGGTTTTGGAGCGAGAGGGCGTCAGCGCGAGGTGAGGGGCGGAGGGGCTGGAGGCGGAGCCGAGTAACCCGCACAACTTACAGCAAGCCATTTGAGATTGCACCATGGTTGTTGTACTAGTACTGCAAGTACTGAAGTGCTAGTGCAGTACACGTGCAGTGACACCACACCACATGTCAGTCGCACCCCTCCGCATCCCTCCTGTTCTAAACGGTTTTCACTTCCGTACACGGTTTTCCTCGCCCCCCCCGCACATTTCCCCAGTCGCATTACCGGTTCTTTTATTGTAACCCCCCCGCACTGCAGTACCGCGAGCCGCTTGGCCTCCTCCTCGGTGGTGCTCACTCGGGGCTGGAGGCCGCAGCAGGTGCTGGAGCGACTGAGGGCGCTGCAGCGGGTGCTGGAGGGAGCGGGCGCGGAGGGGGATTCGAGGGAAACCGCGGAGGGGGAGGGGGGCCGACCCGACGAACACGACGGCGGAGATGACGATGATGACTGTGGGCACGACGAGGGGGCGGGGGCGGCGGCTGCGGCCTTGCCGCGGCTGCTGCTACCGCCGCCAAGCAGCCCAACTTGTTGACGCGGGCAGCCGGAGGCGCTGGAGGGCAATCTGGTGGCGCTGGCGGCGGCCCTGAGAATGGACAGGCGAGGCAAAGGGGGTTAGGGCATAAAAAGCTTTGACGCGAAAAGGACAGGATAGTTGGCGCACGGTCGGCGGGCACCTAGTTTGCGGGGGTGGGAGGGGGTGTATAAGATAATCCGCGAATCCGCGGCCGACAAACCGAGGTCGATGAAGGTGGTGGTCCACAGGAGAGGAGCGGCAAGTAGACGGGGGGGAGCAGGGGAGGGGGATGGCATAAAGGCCGGTTACATGACATAGGTATAATAGCTGCCGTCTGACCCGGCCCCGGCTGCGACACTTCAGTCGCCCCCGCCCAATTTTGCTCCGACCCCGACCCCGACCCCGCCACACACACACACACACGCACACACACACACACACAGGCGTGCCACTCAGTCCCTAGCTCGCTGCTGGCCGTCCCTCCTGGAGCTGAGAGCAGGCTCACTGCGGGGCGCTTGCGGGGGCTGGCGGAGGAGCTGGGACGCGGGGAGGGGGGCTGGAGGGGGAGGCGGGGTCGGGCGGGCGGCGGCGGAGGGGCGGCGGATGCGGAGGCGGCCGCTCTAGAGGAGGACGCGGCGGAGGCGGCAGCGGCGGTATTGTACGGCGCTACCCTCCAGCGTTGGCGCTGACGGCGGGGGGCGGTGGGGGCCCGCGTGCGCGCGCTGGCGGCGGCCATCAGCGCCCCTCGGATAGGCCGGATGGCGGGGCGGAGGCGGCGGAGACGGAGCCCCCGGGTGTTCAGGCCGGTGAGGTCACTGCCGACGGCGGCGGAGGTGGCGGCGGGGAGTGTGCTGCGTCCAGCGGGGCGGCGGCGGCCCACCAGCAGCGGCACCTGCAGCTCGAGGAGGACTCCGCCCGCGCCCGTGCCCTGGCGCTCCTAGTCGCTCAGCCGGGCCTCCTGGGCTACAGCCCCGAGGCGCTGGCGGGGAGGTGGCGGGCGCTGGAGGCGGCAGTGGCGGAGGCGGCGGAGGCGGTGCTGCCGGGATCCGCCGCCGCCACCACGTCCGGATCGCTTCATGCCGCGTGCCCCTGGAGTGCTGTCCGCGGTGAGCGTGATGCTGGTGCTGGTGCTAGTCTGGGCCCGAGCTCGCAGCTGGATTCGTTCCCGTGGCGGCAGCAGCTGCTGGCGGGTCCGCCCACGGCGGTGGCGCGCTGCCTGGCGGCGTCCGAGGCGCGGCTGCGGCGCCTGCCGTTCCTGGCCGCCGCCGCCGCCACCTCATCCACGGAAGCCGCGGGCGCAACAGCCGGCATGAGGCAGGAGGGGCAGCAGCAGGTGTTGTGGCGGCGGCGGCGGCTCGGGAGCTGCGGCCCAGGGGCGGGGGCGTCCGCGCATGGGCCCGCTGCTCCCCCAGCGGCAGCAGCAGCAGCCGCGAGGTGGGGGCACCGCCGCCCCCCCAGCCGCCGCCAGCAGCGGCGTACGGCGCGTGGGTTCCGCGGGCGGGACGCGGCATCATCTGCCTGGGGCGCTTCCTACGCGGGGCGGACGCAGCGGACGCTACGACAGCAGCAGCGGCTGCGGCGGCTGCTCCGCTGGCGGCTGCTCCCCTGGCGGCTGCTCCCCTGGCGGCTGCGGCGTTGCGGTCCTTGTCGCTGTCGACGGTACTGGCCATGAGCGCGGAGCGCTTCACGGAGCGCTTCCCTGGCTTGGAGGATGATGGCCGCCGTACAGTGACCGGGGTGGGGGACAGGGGCAGCGGTGTCCGCAGCAGGAAGAAGAGGGTGGCGGTGTGAGGTGGCATGTGGGAAATGCAGTCGTGGTCATGCCCTACTGGTGGGGCATCAAAGGAATATGTGAAGGCCGCTAGGCTCGTGTCTGCCGTTCGGCTCTGTTTTTGGGTGTCGCCGCCTGGGTCCCTTCGGGACGGTGCTGTACGATGCGTGCATCCCCGAGCGCGTCGTACACTATATTACGTCAG
>BDSL01000437.1:0-21409 GCA_003116995.1 Yamagishiella unicocca | reverse complement strand
CTTGACATCATCGATGTATCTACGTCTCCGATACGGATGCAGAAGTTGCGTCGGACATTGGTAACTTGGCCCCGCCGGCAGCGGTGTATGCATGCAGTGTGGCCGGCACAGGCACAGCTGGTAGATAGCTCAGGCAGCCCCGGCGTTTGAGGTTGGCGGCGCACGTAGGGGGGGCTCAGGTGACACGCACAGGAAGCTCAGCAGGCACCTGTAACCGTTCAGGCGGCGGCAGCGCACGCGGACGGATACAGGCCGTGTACGTGGGGCAGAGGGCGGCGGCGCAAACAGCGGGGGGGCGCGGACTTGATAGCGAATCGATCCTCGGGGCACGCTTTGGGGTTTTTAGTTTACCACTGCATGTACGCGCCCTGTACCAAGTTGCATGGCCGCCGTTGCCTTTCATGGTTGGGGCTGCGGCGCCCTTCAGGGCCTGGCCTGCGCCCCGCCTGCAGGCCAGGCAATGGCCAGGCAATGGCGGAGGGACGTGCGGACTTGACAGCGTATCGACTCTTGCGGCGCGCTTTGGAGGTCGGGAGGTACCACATTACCTCCGGTAGCACAGAGCGTTCGATGCAACGCTATACGTGCTGAATTGGCATGGTTTTGCCTAGCAACTGCTCTGTATATCTGATCTAAGCTGCGAATGCAATGTCCGCGATAAGTACCCGGCATGGGTACCCACGGGCGTGTGGCTTTCCTTGCGTACGGGCTGTACTGAAACTGTGCCGGAACATTGCAAATCTTTCACGGCCTGCAACGTTAGCAGTAGCTAGTGGCATTATACGAAATAAATATAATGTTGCCTATCGATAGCAGCAGGTCGTCATTGCCATCAAAATTGGCACCTGGGCTCCTTTTTCCTTGTCCGGCCCTTGGATTGTGATACTCACCGTCATTTCATCACCAATCAATATTATTATACGCCGCTTTGTGAACTTCTGCAAGCGGCGCGGACCCGAACCCCCGCACCACAGGGTGACTACGACGACCCACGGGTCGCGGCCACGTGCGGGATCGTCGACAGGCGGGCCAACCCGGAGGCTGCTGAACTAGTGATTGTCGGAACTAATGGGGACATGCGTCAAACCCCAGCAGCGGTGGTGCTCTCGCCGCTCATGCGCTCCGGAAAGAGGTTACGGCTGACTCAGGGGACAGCGCGGAAAGTAGTGTGGAACTGACGGCTAAGCCGCCATACCTAAACGGATTTCGGGGTGGCCGGGTCATGACGCGAGCTTAAACGGACGCCCTTCGATCCGCAGGATTGTTCAGGGGTTAAGGCTGCCGTTGCAACTGTCCTAATGGCACGCTTTGCTGGGCGTTTCAGGGTAAGCAGGGTGATGGCGGTGCACGGCGGTGCGGCCCCGGCCAAGCATGGCCCTCTAGTTGGCAATTATTGCGATTAGATGCATGGATTCGTTGTCGGCAGCATGATGACCTTCGAGGTTCGGCATGGCAAATAGGCATGCATAGCTGCCAAGCGCTAGTTGGGGTCGCAGACGCCGCCGTCGGCCTGACTTGTTACAATAGGTCCTCACCCCGCCGTTGATTCGGGATGTGTACGCTTGGATTGCCTCCGAGGCTCGCTCGCTGCCGGCACTTGGCGTGGTGGTGGAAGATCGAAGCTTTCCAGTTGCTGAGGTGTATAGGGTCAAATTCTGTAAACATCTTGTAATGAAACCGTCACGCTATTTTCAGTGGCATTATGGCAGCTCTGGGCTGGTAGGTATTGGTTGGTCTACGTCGCTCGCTCTCTTTCGCTCCCTGCCTGTCTTCGGTTAGGTTTGCGGAGGGTCGGTGTTTTGTGTTGCAGGCTTGCAGCATGTTACACGTTGGAAATTGTTGTCGCAATTGGGATCTGCGCTTTCCTTAAGGGCCTTGACGAACCTACACAATGGACATACATCTGCATCTGTCTCACAGCACTGGCGGTCACCTGAGTTACACCTTGCTTACAGCGCGCCAAGCGCTGCCAAGCGTGAAGTAACTATGGCATAAGGGAAGAAGTAAGTTCCAAAGCCGCTGTGAGACGCTTTTTCCCCGGACCGCGAGAACTTGCCGCGAGAGTCAGGGTCAGTATGCAATATTTCGCCGACATACACTGTTGCATTGTCATGCGTAAATACGGCTCATATGGTTAGGATGAAGCCTTGGCCCTGAGATCCATCGTCATCTCGCAGCTGTCGCCGTACAATGGCAACAGTTTCTCAGACATACGGTCGCACCTGTTCTACGATGGGTTATGTATGTAGGAATAGTGGAATGACATTATGTTGTTGTTCGCGCTGTCAAATGAATTCGTTTAGGGTAACCTGAACACGGAATTCTGCCTTGCCCTTCGCAGGCCCTCCGACTCAGCAGCAACCTTTCAAGATGTTACAACAGACGTCTTTGCAACTACTTTGGCTTCCTTCCGGATGGAGGTGCGCTTGTTCGACGTCTTGCACACTCCGATCCTGCCCGGTGGGAGTGCCTAACCTTCGACTAGACTTAACCTGTTGCACTGCGTGGGTGCAATTGGTTTATATTTGTGGATTTCTGCTGCTTCGCTCGTTAGCATGCTACCGTTGTGAAGGCAAACAGGCTATGGCGTACGCTGACGTCGGCTCATCTTTGCTGGTTCGTTCGTTACTGCAGGTGCAATACTTCTGCAGGTGCAATACTTCTGCAGGTGCAATACTTCTGCAGGCACAAATTACGATGAAACTACGCCACGGCGGCCGATAGGCGGTATGATTGCTCGGACCTTTAGGTGCCTTCATCAGCCTCAAGGTCTTGACTCAATTACATAATTACGACTTTCGGCTGTTGATGCTATCCAAAGCCCATATCACGAGAGGCTCAACTCGCAGTCGAAAACGCGGCTCTGGGATGGCCTTCTGTGCTTGCCATGCTGCTGGACCATGCCCCAATGCAACAGAACACTGAGTGCTGTTCAGTGCTTGTGCAGATGTTCAATTGGCGACACGTGATTTGTAATGTTCGTTGGCAGCGCCCCTACCTTCAACTTCGGCTCGTTGGCCGTGGGTTGCTTGCTGTGTTCGTTCCCAAATGTCAGCCCGCGTGCGAATCCTGGTAACGTTCCCCTCGTAGTTCCCTTTCTTTCCACGACACATACAGCGTTGAACGCGGGTGCAGAGATCGCATTATTTTATATGTACCTCGCTGTCAGTCCGATTGCTGAATCCTGGTTTCCTCTCCCCTCGCTTTTCCCCTTAGCTTCCTTCCACAGGACATACATATAGCGTTCGTGGAATACCTGGCTTTGCGTATGACAGCATCACACGTGCCGCCAGTCGCCGCGGCTGGGAGCGAGCGAGGCTGGCTTATTTTCCGCGTCCATCAGCAGTCCGCTTAACGCGGGTGCAAAGATCGCGTTTTTTCTATCTGTCAGTCCGAGTGCTCACTCCTGGTTTCCTCTTCCTTCGCTTTCCCCCTTCCTTCCACAGGACATACAGCGTACATGGAATACCTGGCTTGGCGTACTACATCTATCATCACACGGCGGCGCTGGACAGCCGGCGGCGCTCGTACATCAGCGTGCTTGAGGTAGGCCTCGCCTGACTCAGAGAAGCTCGCTGTAGGTTGGGGACGGAGTTAGGATAGTAGCTAGGATGCCGCCTGTTGCTTGCCTGCCTGTCCACAACGCGCGTTCTGACTTGCTCGCACCGCGTGCGGGTGCCGTGGATCGATCGGGCGGGGCAAGATATCTGCTGCACTGTTCAGCCAGCACTTCAGCAGCCGCCAGCCAACCGGCACTTCAGCCTGTCAGCCATCCGTACAGCAGCAGCCGTCATCAGCTAGCTTCCTTGCAGCAGGAAGTAAGCCAGCCTTCGGTGCAGCGGTGGTCTTGCCCCGCCGCCCTTCGTCCCGGCGTATCCGCGATCGGTTCCAAGCCACCGTTGTCGTCTAACCACCGTTGCCGTCACTTGCATATCCTGCTGCTTTAGGTTTAGCGTAGGTCCCCATGGCTCAATAGATGTACCACTGTCGTTACATGCATACGATGGCTGGAGTACTGCCGCTAACTACTGCTGCATGCTCCTACCTCCATCCTCCGTTTTCGCCCTCCCGCCTACATCGCCCGAGGCCTCCCGCCGTACGCCACCTGCACCCCGGACGACGGAGGGACCACTACTGCGGCGATCTGTGTCTGCAAGGGCGGGCCGCCGCCGCCGCCGTCGCCACCCTCGCCGCCGCCAGAGCCGCCGTCGCCGCCTCGCTCCATCGATCACCGTCGCCGCATACACCGCCTTTACCACCATCGCCGCCACCGTCGCCGCCATCACCACCATCACCGCCGCCAGAGCCTCCTCCGCCGCCGTCGCCGCCGTCGCCGCCGCCAGAGCCGGCCTCTCCCTCACCGCCGCCATCCCCGCCGCCGTCTCCTTCACCGCCGCCGTCGCCACCCTCGCCGCCGCCAGAGCAGGCAGGGTACGATCGCGCGCTGGCGGCGCTGGACAGCCGGCGCTCGTACATCAGCGTGCTTGAGGTAGGCCTCGCCTGACTCAGAGAAGCTCGCTGTGTGTTGGGGACGGAGTTAGGATAGTAGCTAGGCAGGATGCCGCCTGTTGCTTGCCTGCCTGTCCACAGCGCGCGTTCTGCCTTGCTCACACCGCGTGCGGGTGCCGTGGATCGATCGGGCGGGGCAAGATATCTGCTGCACTGTTCAGCCAGCACTTCAGCAGCCGCCAGCCAACCGGCACTTCAGCCTGTCAGCCATCCGTACAGCAGCAGCCGTCATCAGCTAGCTTCCTTGCAGCAGGAAGTAAGCCAGCCTTCGGTGCAGCGGTGGTCTTGCCCCGCCCTTCGTCCCGGCGTACCCGCGATCGGTTCCAAGCCACCGTTGTCGTCTAACCACCGTTGCCGTCACTTGCATATCCTGCCTGCTGCTTTAGGTTTAGCGTTAGTTCCCCAGCCATGGCTCAATAGATGTACCAATGTCGCTACATGCATACGATGGCTGGAGTACTGCCGCTAACTACTGCTGCATGCCCCTACCTACATCCTCCGTTTTCGCCCTCCCGCCTACATCGCCCGAGGCCTCCCGCCGTGCGTACGGCACCTGCGCCCCGGACGGACGGAGGGACCACTACTGCGGCGATCTGTGTCTGCAAGGGCGGGCCGCCGCCGCCGTCGCCACCCTCGCCGCCGCCAGAGCCGCCGTCGCCGCCTCCATCGATCACCGTCGCCGCATACACCGCCTTTACCACCATCGCCGCCACCGTCGCCGCCATCACCACCATCACCGCCGCCAGAGCCTCCTCCGCCGCCGTCGCCGCCGTCGCCGCCGCCAGAGCCGGCCTCTCCCTCACCGCCGCCATCCCCGCCGCCGTCTCCTTCACCGCCGCCGTCGCCACCCTCGCCGCCGCCAGAGCAGGCAGGGTACGATCGCGCGCTGGCGGCGCTGGACAGCCGGCGCTCGTACATCAGCGTGCTTGAGGTAGGCCTCGCCTGACTCAGAGAAGCTCGCTGTGTGTTGGGGACGGAGTTAGGATAGTAGCTAGGCAGGATGCCGCCTGTTGCTTGCCTGCCTGTCCACAGCGCGCGTTCTGCCTTGCTCACACCGCGTGCGGGTGCCGTGGATCGATCGGGCGGGGCAAGATATCTGCTGCACTGTTCAGCCAGCACTTCAGCAGCCGCCAGCCAACCGGCACTTCAGCCTGTCAGCCATCCGTACAGCAGCAGCCGTCATCAGCTAGCTTCCTTGCAGCAGGAAGTAAGCCAGCCTTCGGTGCAGCGGTGGTCTTGCCCCGCCCTTCGTCCCGGCGTACCCGCGATCGGTTCCAAGCCACCGTTGTCGTCAAACCACCGTTGCCGTCACTTGCATATCCTGCCTGCTGCTTTAGGTTTATCGTTAGTTCCCAGCCATGGCTCAATAGATGTACCAATGTCGCTACATGCATACGATGGCTGGAGTACTGCCGCTAACTACTGCTGCATGCCCCTACCTACATCCTCCGTTTTCGCCCTCCCGCCTACATCGCCCGAGGCCTCCCGCCGTACGCCACCTGCACCCCGGACGACGGAGGGACCACTACTGAGACGATCTGTGTCTGCAAGGGCGGGCGCGAGGTGACCTTCGCCGCCGCATTCCGTCATACGTGGCTGCCCACCCGCGCATGCCCACCTGCTGGTGACCATCTACAGGGTAAGGTATGTAGGTGCGGGTCCTTAGGGGCAGAATCCCAACAGCACAGAGTTGCCTATGGATGGCCTGTCGATTGGTGTTCTGGTTGCCTTTGTGCCCGATGGTTCTAGCTTTTGGTCTGGAACCCACTGTAACCGTTACCACAAGCGCAGAGTATTACACGCACGTAGTTGGGAGCGAGCTTGTCGCCGGCGGTTAATAACTTTATTTGATTGCACAATTACCAAATATTTACTGTCGTAGTCCTCCTCATCGGTGTCCCGCAGGTACCTACGATCCAGGGGAGCTCCGCACTTGGGGAACCTACGTTGGCTGCCCAAGCAAGCGGCTGCATGCCGCCGCCGTACTTTATAGCCGCCGCCGCGCGCTTCTACACAGCAACCGTGCCTCTGGCTGAATTTCCTCCAGCCATGAATTCCAGTCACCGAAGTCGCCGCGGCCCTGCATTATTTACGCGCGGGTTCGACAACAGGCGCATGCGGCAGACACGTACGACAACAGGCGCGTGTGGCAGACACGTACAACAACAGGCGCGCAGGCACGGCGTAGGCTAGCTACTCCAACCGCGAGGGGTTCCTGCAGTTGGCAGTCTAACTACGTACTGCTTGACCATTTACATGGTAAGGTATGTAGGAGCGGGTCCTGGTTGTGGGGCTGCTGGATGAGGGAGGTGTTGCCAGCTTAAGGGGGTTCACTTCATCATGCACGTGGGTTGGAATTCGACGCTGGAACATGACGCAAATAATCAACACGCGCTGACGCTGTCCTCACACATCCATCGTTGCGCCCGCAACAGGAAAGTAGTATGGCGGCAGCGGTAGATGCCGCCACTACTTACTTGACTACTGACATGCCTCCGGATATGGATGGACCTTCTTCACCGCCCGCCGTCCCCGTGGCCAACTGCACTACTCGACGACGACACCGCGTGAGGCAGCCACGTACGGCATGCCTGATGAAGGATTGTATGCACGGCGGCCATACCTGCAGATGAGCCGACGTCGTCATTTGGCTCACCAGCACTCCTCTCCTCCATCCATCTCGCTGCCGCCTACACAGCTTACGATGATGACGCAGCTCTACTCGCTGCTAGCGATAGCGGCGCCGCCTGTCCACGCACCCTATCTACGGAGCCCACCACCACCACCTGCTGCTCGCTCCGTCCCGCAAATCGCCCAGAAGCTATCTACCCAGCAAGCAGTGGACAGATAGACGCGCCTGCGTTCTCTGTGAATGAAGTGCATGCGTGCGTGCAGTGCTCGGGCCGTTGCAGTGCTCGGGCCGTTGCCCTGGTCCATCCGCTCCGATACGGGAGATCATCAGAGACGGCTCCTATCTGCTGTATGTGTGCTTGACGGCAGCGGGCTGCGGCTCGCTGGGCCTTTCTTCTGCTAATGTGGCGCTGGTGGCGGCGGCGGCGGCCCCGACGTCAAGGGGAGTAGTTATGTCGGCCCCGCCGTGTAGGTATGCGGCTCGGTGGAGCGAGGCGATGGCATCTATCGCTGTGCTCCGCGGCCGCTGACGCCAGCGTGCCCTGCTGGTGCGGGAGGCAGCAGGTGCGATACTTTATTATTTACAGTAGGCTTGCTGGTCGGCAGCTGAATGGTCAGGCGGCGCGTGTGGCGGCTAGATAGGAGGCGATGGGACCGATCGAGCTACGTAGCTAGATGGCAGTGTGCGTGTATCGTTCAGGAACTGCATACATGTTGCGGGGCAGGTCGGGCGCTGCTGATGGGAAGAGGAGTCATGGGTGCAGCAGTGGCACGACGGCTAAACATTGACCGCATCACCAGCAGCATCAGACGGTGGAGCGCTGTCGCACAAATGGACGGCCCCGCCGGCGTCGTACGTGGCGCAATGCCTGCTGCGCGTTAACGCCGTTTCACAGTAATGCGCGCATTGGCTGAACGGTTGCCCGCCATGGTGTGCGTGCGTACCCACCGCACGTCGAGCCTGGTGATGCCATAGATATTACAGTGGGTTCCGACCACTCACGACATCCACGTGATGTCCGGACCGAGAGCCATCGGGCAATGTATTTGTCGCCGACCATTGATGTAGAGGAAAGGACGGAAGGACAGAGGGTCCGGTAGTGGTGACATATAGCGTAGAGCGGGCCTGGTCGCCACTGGAGCCGGTGTGGCAATAATGTCGCTGCCGGTGACATGGGGACCAATAATGGCGTAATATGCCACACATTTAAATGGGGGGGAAGGGGGGGATCGTGGAAGGAGTGGCGAGGGTTGTCGTGCAGTCGGCCAAGGACGACGACGCAGAATCATCAGCACGTTGCACACGCAGCCTCCAGCTGATAAGTACCGGGAAACCCCGCGTCCCAGCCAAGAAACATCGGTGCCTTATTAGCGCATTGACCCATCTGGCACTGTGCAACATAGCAATAGTCTTCGTTACAGTGGACTCCAGACCCGAAGGTAAGCGGGCACATCACCTGACACTCTAAAGAGACGAGACCGGCGGGCGTCGGTGGCGGGCCGAGCCTCTCACGCTGGGTGTCAGGAACGATGCCGGCGATGCCGTGGCGGCGTCTTGGGCGCTATCGTCCTGGCTGTGGCAAACCGGTTGGCCAAACCAGCAGGGCGATGCAGACGGCCATGTGCGGCGCTGTTGACGTTACCGCTGTTTCCAGGAACTGGTTTCCGGGCCTCTGCTACGCCTTCATCGCAAGGCTGGGTGGGGCAGTGTGCAGCAGCCTGCCCCGGGTCAAGTACGTCCACTCCTTCCGTCTGTACAGCAAGTTATTGCCGCCCGCGTCGTACGGCGGGTCGTACATCATGGCGCCGGTGCCCGCCGACGAGGTGTTGCGGCTGCTGGCCTCTCACCCCTCCCTGCGCCCCCTCCCTGCCCCCTCCCGCCGCCTCACCCTAGCGCAGGCTGTCCTCCCCAGTCATGTCGAGTAGCGTCTCCGCCACCAGCCTCTTCTCCGTCACGGTGTTGGTGTGGCCCAGGAAGCCGCCCACGTCAGCGGCTGCTCTGCCGTACACTGCATCTTGGGCGTGGGGTTGCTCGTTGGGAAGGTGATGGGGCGCTGCTGCGGGTCACCCGCTTGCCATCCCCCACCAACCCACCCGCTTCACCACCTCCAAAAACAGCTGCCCGTCGTCCGACTCCTCCCTGCGGACGAGGCGCTTGACGCGCGGCCGGATCGGGGCGGCGGCGGTGGCGGCAGCGCTTACTCAATCCGTATGTAAGCAGCAGCAAGGCTGGCTGCTGTCTCTGTATCCGTCAGGGCCAACATGCCCATCACGCCTGCACATGTTCACGCAGTGGCACAGCCCCGCCGAGCACTCTGTACCAAACCATTTTCGACTAGTAGGAATGGGACTGCCCGTTCGCCCCTGGGCTGTTCAGTGTCCTCACAAATCTTAGGTACCGATGAATGTTCAAGAGGAAATGGCGTTGAAAAACGCCGTCATCCTGTTGTGGAATCTGAATCCCCTGCTACCTTATTTCCATCTGGCGTTTGCCCAGTCGAATCCTTGCAACTCACGGTGACCGTCGCAACACACAGTGTATCGACAACGATGCTGCCCGTGGACCTGCCAGCTGCACGGTGGCTCTATGTAAGGACCGACTCACGCGACATGTGCAGGGTGTCCCACGTGCTGTTTCGGACCGCATAGCCCGTATTCGAATGCGCCTTGCAAAGCTATCAAAACCGTTTGATGAGATACGCCACGCGCTAGCGTGCCATGCCTAACCTCCGCCTCACCTCATAGCTCCAGTAGTTGTGACTCCGCGATCCAGTCGCTGCTCGCCGTCCCCAGCGTCCCTGCAACCTGTGGAATGTGCAAGGCCCATGGCAGCACTTTACAGGGACCGGCCCGCACACAATGCCTCCCAACGCGCCGCGGCCACCTGTTTCTTCCCACCAGGACTACAGCATAGCGCAGCTACTTGCGGAACGCACCATGGATGGCGTACGCATCCACCAAGAGATAGACCTGTGAGGAGGTTGCGGCGGTTGGGTTGTTTCTTTGTGGTGATATGGATTTGGAGAGGGTGGGCGAAATGGCGATGAGGCGGAGGACATAGGCAGGGTGTGGACACAAGACCACCCGGGGCTCCCTCCCCTGCAAGGCGGACGGTTCCTCAGCACCAACTATTCCTCAATCCGCACCATCACCAACTTCCGAGACCTGTTCGCCGACACCACCACCACCTACGGCACTACCGGCACCCACAACCTCGCCTAGGGCCCCGGTGGCCACCCCCCACCGGGACTCCAACTCCGGCGCAGCACTGCCCGGCCGGACCTGCGCCGCAACTCTGAGCTCGAACCCAAACATGCCCTGGATCCGCGCGATATCGCACTTGGATCCGTCCGAAATGGAGGCCCGTGCAGAAAGCGGACGCCACCGCCCAAAGCAGCGCCCCCTGGCCCTGCTCCCCACTAACAACTGTGATCCTACGCAGGGCAAGCAGGCACGTTAAGCGCAAGGGTAAGGGTTCCAATTCCAGGGGTGTTCTACGACACATGTCGCACCCGAGTACCGTGGCCGCGAAAGCCTCTGCATGGCAGCCCCGCACCGGCGTCACATCCGGCGATACGCGGCTCCTCCAGCATGTCAACCCCGACGCCCCCCCCCACAGCCCCCTCCCCCTTCCGCACCCGGCGCCCCCCCCCCCCAGTCGTGTGTGCACACAATGTGCGCGTTGGACTGAAGCGATTGCGATGAGGCCATCGAAGAGTTGCATGACGAGGTGGCCGAGCGGTCTAAGGCGCTAGTTTCAGGACTACCTGGTGCAGTATCAGGAAGGAAACCTACTAGTCCCGTCCTCGTCAGCTTAGGAGAGGACTTTTGGCATGCCTGAGGCGTCGAGCGGCCCAACCATGGGCCCGAAGGCACTGTCCACGGCCGGGCTCAGAAATGAGGCACACCTGGCAGCAAGTTCGGCAATTTTCAGGCAGCTTCGAAATGTAAGGGTAGGGGAGTAGTGGGATACAGGATGCAAGGGTGGCAGGGCACGGCGAATCGCAGCAGGCTCGCAACGTGCCGCCATGAAGCGCGCTGGGCTGGGGATTGTGGAAGCACGGTTTGTCCGAACGCAGACGTCCGCAGCCACCAGCGTGGCTTTGATAACCTTTGGAACCAGCACAAACCCGAAGTTGCCGTTGGTTGGCATCATCGTTGTGCCGAGAGCCAGGTCCTCGCGCAGCAGGTCCACTTGCTGGTAGTCGAATGAATGCCTTTCGGCCGTCCGCCGACTGCAGCACAGCAGCCTGCTGCTGTCGCCTCCACGAGAGAATCTAGTGGTCGTGTCCTTCCCAATCTTGCTGCAAGAGGCAGGCAGCGCAGAAAGGTATGCAAAAGTAGTCCTACGCTACCTTTCTACTTCTTCCACCAGCCAAGAGAAGGCCGGCGGGCATCGTATTCTCGTTTGGTTGTGGTGTTCAAGTTTTGGTTTCAACCAAGGTTGCCTGGTTTATAAGCAATCCAAGATGCGCCAACTACAAGGCCTGTGGAAGCTCACGGCACGGCGACAGAAGGCTATATTGTTTAAGCATTCAGCATGTACTCAGACTACATATCGCCCTTAATTAAGTTACTGGAGTGCCGCATGCGCACTGGACGGTTAGACTACCGGTAATTACCCGGTGAACGACACCGTCATGAAGTTCCTCGTCGCAGACTATTCAAGTCGTCACACCGCAAACTATTCAAGGCGTAGATTCCCACGACGGATCAACATCTGCTTCGTAACGTGACAGCCGGGCAGCCGCACAGGGGGGTGCTGCTGGTGCGCATGTTGGCGGTGCTGACGGCCAACCGGGTGGCGAACGAGGACCCGTGGGTACACTTCGCGGCGCTGCTAGCTGCTGACACTGATGGGCCTGGTGGAGGCGGCGGACGTGCGGTTGACGTCGGGGCTGCCCTCACCGGGTGGTATCAGCGGCGTCGGTGGCGGGCCGAGCTGGGCCGAGCTGGGCCGAGCTTCCTCACGCTGGGTGTCAGGAACGATGCCGGCGATGCCGTGGCGGCGTCTTGGGCGCTACCGTCCTGGCTGCTTAGCGGTGGCAAACCGGTTGGGCAAACCAGCAGGACGATGCAGACGGCCCCGGGTCAAATACGTCCACTTCTTCCGTCTGTTCTGCAAGTTATTGCTTCCCGCGTCGTACGGCGGGTCGTACATCATGGCGCCGGTGCCCGCCGACGAGGTGTTGCGGCTGCTGGCCTCTCACCCCTCCCTGCGCCCCCTCCCTGCCCCCTCCCGCCGCCTCACCCTAGCGCAGGCTGTCCTCCCCAGTCATGTCGAGTAGCGTCTCCGCCACCAGCCTCTTCTCCGTCACGGTGTTGGTGTGGCCCAGGAAGCCGCCCACGTCAGCGGCTGCTCTGCCGTACACTGCATCTTGGGCGTGGGGTTGCTCGTTGGGAAGGTGATGGGGCGCTGCTGCGGGTCACCCGCTTGCCATCCCCCACCAACCCACCCGCTTCACCACCTCCAAAAACAGCTGCCCGTCGTCCGACTCCTCCCTGCGGACGAAGCGCTTGACGTGCGGCCGGATCGGGGCGGCGGCGGTGGCGGCAGCGCTTACTCAATCCGTATGTAAGCAGCAGCAAGGCTGGCTGCCGTCTCTGTATCCGTCAGGGCCAACATGCCCATCACGCCTGCACATGTTCACGCAGTGGCACAGCCCCGCCGTGCACTCTGCACCAAACCATTCTCGACTAGTAGGAATGGGACTCCCCGTTCGTCCCTGGGCTGTTCAGTGTCCTCACAAAATCTTAGGTACCGATGAATGTTCAAGCGGAAATGGCGTTGAAAAACGCCGTCATCCTGTTGCGGAATTTGAATCCCCTCACACCTTATTTCCACCTAGCGCTTGCCCAGTCGAATCCTTGCAACCCACGGTGACCGTCGCAACACACAGTGTATCGACAACGATGCTGCCCGTGGACCTGCCAGCTGCACGGTGGCTCTATGTAAGGACCGACTCACGCGACATGTGCAGGGTGTCCCACGTGCTGTTTCGGACCGCATAGCCCGTATTCGAATGCGCCTTGCAAAGCTATCAAAACCGTTTGATGAGATACGCCACGCGCTAGCGTGCCATGCCTAACCTCCGCCTCACCTCATAGCCCCAGTAGTTGTGAGTCCGCGATCCGGTCGCTGCTCGCCGCCTCCAGCGTCCCTGCAACCTGTGGAATGTGCAAGGCCCATGGCAGCACTTTACAGGGACCGGCCCGCACACAATGCCTCCCAACGCGCCGCGGCCACCTGTTTCTTCCCACCAGGACTACAGCATAGCGCAGCTACTTGCGGAACGCACCATGGATGGCGTACGCATCCACCAAGAGATAGACCTGTGAGGAGATTGCGGCGGTTGGGTTGTTTCTTTGTGGTGATATGGATTTGGAGAGGGTGGGCGAAATGGCGATGAGATGATATGGATTTGGAGAGGGTGGGCGAAATGGCGATGAGGCGGAGGACATAGGCAGGGTGTGGACACAAGACCACCCGGGGCTCCCTCCCCTGCAAGGCGGACGGTTCCTCAGCGCCAACTATTCCTCAATCCGCACCATCACCAACTTCCGAGACCTGTTCTCCGACACCACCACCACCTACGGCACTACCGGCACCCACAACCTCGCCTAGGGCCCCGGTGGCCACCCCCCACCGGGACTCCAACTCCGGCGCAGCACTGCCCGGCCGGACCTGCGCCGCAACTCTGAGCTCGAATCCAAACATGCTCTGGATCCGCGCGATATCGCACCTGGATCCGTCCGAAATGGAGGCCCGTACGTGCAGAAAGCGGACGCCACCGCCCAAAGCAGCGCCCCCTGGCCCTGCTCCCCACTAACAACTGTGATCCTACGCAGGGCAAGCAGGCACGTTAAGCGCAAGGGTAAGGGTTCCAATTCCAGGGGTGTTCTACGACACATGTCGCACCCGAGTACCGTGGCCGCGAAAGCCTCTGCATGGCAGCCCCGCACCGGCGTCACATCCGGCGATACGCGGCTCCTCCAGCATGTCAAGTTGTCAACCCCGACGCCCCCCCCCCACAGCCCCCTCCCCCTTCCGCACCCGGCGCCCCCCCCCCAGTCGTGTGTGCACACAATGTGCGCGTTGGACTGAAGCGACTGCGATGAGGCCATCGAAGAGTTGCATGACGAGGTGGCCGAGCGGTCTAAGGCGCTAGTTTCAGGACTACCTGGTGCAGTATCAGGAAGGAAACCTACTAGTCCCGTCCTCGTCAGCTTAGGAGAGGACTTTTGGCATGCCTGAGGCGTCGAGCGGCCCAACCATGGGCCCGAAGGCACTGTCCACGGCCGGGCTCAGAAGGGGATGGAGATGAGGCATACCTGGCAGCAAGTTAGGCAATTTTCAGGCAGCTTCGAAATGTAAGGGTAGGGGAGCAGTGGGATACAGGATGCAAGGGTGGCAGGGCACGGCGAATCGCAGCAGGCTCGCAACGTGCCGCCATGAAGCGCGCTGGGCTGGGGATTGTGGAAGCACGGTTTGTCCGAACGCAGACGTCCGCAGCCACCAGCGTGGCTTTGATAACCTTTGGAACCAGCACAAACCCGAAGTTGCCGTTGGTTGGCATCATCGTTGTGCCGAGAGCCAGGTCCTCGCGCAGCAGGTCCACTTGCTGGTAGTCGAATGAATGCCTTTCGGCCGTCCGCCGACTGCAGCACAGCAGCCTGCTGCTGTCGCCTCCACGAGAGAATCTAGTGGTCGTGTCCTTCCCAATCTTGCTGCAAGAGGCAGGCAGCGCAGAAAGGTATGCAAAAGTAGTCCTACGCTACCTTTCTACTTCTTCCACCAGCCAAGAGAAGGCCGGCGGGCATCGTATTCTCGTTTGGTTGTGGTGTTCAAGTTTTGGTTTCAACCAAGGTTGCCTGGTTTATAAGCAATCCAAGATGCGCCAACTACAAGGCCTGTGGAAGCTCACGGCACGGCGACAGAAGGCTATATTGTTTAAGCATTCAGCATGTACTCAGACTACATATCGCCCTTAATTAAGTTACTGGAGTGCCGCATGCGCACCGGACGGTTAGACCACCGGTAATTACCCGGTGAACGACAGAGTCATGAAGTTCCTCGTCGCAGACTATTCAAGTCGTCACACCGCAAACTATTCAAGGCGTAGATTCCCACGACGGATCAACATCTGCTTCGTAACGTGACGGCCGGGCAGCCGCACAGGCGGCTGCGCCGCATGTTGCCGGTGCTGACGGCCAACCGGGTGGCGAACGAGGACCCGTGGGTCCACTTCGCGCCGCTGCTAGCTGCTGGCGCTGCTGGGCCTGGTGGAGGCGGTGGACGTGCGGCTGACGTCGGGGCTGCCCTCACCGGTTGGTGTCAGCGGCGTCGGTGGCGGGCCGAGCTGGCCCGAGCCTCCTCACGCTGGGTGTCAGGAACGATGCCGGCGATGCCGTGGCGGCGTCTCGGGCGCTACCGTCCTGGCTGCTTCGCACGGTGGCAAACCGGTTGGGCAAACCAGCAGGGCGATGCAGACAGCCATGCGCGGCGCTGTTGACGTTACCGCTGTTGCCAGGAACTGGTTTCTGGGCCTTTGCTACGCCTTCGTCGCAAGGCTGGGTGGGGCAGTGTGCCGCAGCCTGCCCCGGGTCAAGTACGTCCACTCCTTCCGTCTGTTCTGCAAGTTATTTCTGCCCGCGTCGTACGGCGGGTCGTACATCATGGCGCCGGTGCCCGCCGACGAGGTGTTGCGGCTGCTGGCCTCTCACCCCTCCCTGGCCCCCTCCCTGCCCCCTCCCGCCGCCTCACCCTAGCGCAGGCTGCCCTCCCCAGTCATATCGAGTAGCGTCTCCGCCACCAGCCTCTTCTCCGTCACGGTGTTGGTGTGGCCCAGGAAGCCGCCCACGTCAGCGGCTGCTCTGCCGTACACTGCATCTTGAGCGTGGGGTTGCTTATTGGGAAGGTGATGGGGCGCTGCTGCGGGTCACCCGCTTGCCATCCCCCACCAACCCACCCGCTCCACCACCTCCAAAAACAGCTGACGTGTGGCCGGATCGGGGCGGCGGCGGTGGCGGCAGCGGTTACTCAGTCCGTATGTAAGCAGCAGCAAGGCTGGCTGCCGTCTCTGTATCCGTCAGGGCCAACATGCCCATCACGCTTGCACCTATTCACGCAGTGGCACAGCCCCGCCGTGCACTCTGCACCAAACCATTATCGACTAGTAGGAATGGGACTGCCCGTTCGTCCCTGGGCTGCTCAGTGTCCTCACAAATCTTAGGCAACGATGAATGTTCAAACGGAAATGGCGTTGAAAAACGCCGTCATCCTGTCGTGGAATCGGAATCCCCTCCCACCTTTTTTCCTCCTAGCGCTTGCCCAGTCGAATCCTTGCAACTCACGATCATCTTCGCAGCACACAGTGCGTCGACAACAATTCTGCCCGTGGACCTGCCAGCTGCACGGTGGCTCTACGTCGCCTCACGCGACAGCTGCAGGGTGTCTCACGTGCTGTTCCGGACCGCATAGCCCGTATTCGAATGCGCCTTGCAAAGCTGTCAAAACCATTTGATGAGATACGCCACGCGCTAGCGTGCCATGCCTAACCTCCGCCTCACCTCATAGCTCCAGTAGTTGTGAGTCCGCGATCCGGTCGCTGCTCGCCGCCTCCAGCGTCCCTGCAACCTGTGGAATGTGCAAGGCCCATGGCAGCACTTTACAGCGACCGGCTCGCACACACTGCCTCCCAACGCGCCGCGGCCCCCTGTTTCTTCCCACCAGGACTACAGCATAGCGCAGCTACTCAAAGCGAGTGACCTTGCGGATCGCACCATGGATGGCGTACGCATCCGCCAAGAGATGGACCTGTGAGGAGGTTGCGGCGGTTGGGTTGTTACTTTGTGGTGATATGGATTTGGAGAGGGTGGGCGAAATGGCGAGGTGGAGGACGTAGGCAGGGTGTGGACACAAGACGACCCGGGGCTCTCTCCTCTGCAAGGAGGACGGTTCCTCAGCACCAACTATTCCTCCATCCGCACCATCACCACCTTCCTAGACCTGTTCTCCTACACCTCCACCACCTACGGCAGTACCGGCACCCGCAACCTCGCCTAGGGCCCTGGTGGCCACCGCCTCACCGGGACTCCAACTCCGGCGCAGCACTGCCCGGCCGGACCTGCGCCGCAACTCTGAGCTTGAATCCAAACATGCTCTGGATCCGCGCGATATCGCACTTGGATCCGTCCGAAATGGAGGCCCGTGCAGAAAGCGGACGCTACCGCCCAAAGCAGCGCCCCCTGGCCCTGCTCCACACTAACAACTGTGATTCTTCGCAGGGCAAGCGGGCACGTTAAGCGCAAGGGTAAGGATTCCCACTCCAGGGGTTTTCCACGACACATGTCGCACCCGAATACCCTGGCCGCGAAAGCCTCTGCATGGCAGCCCCACACCGGCGTCACATCCGGCGATACGCGGCTCCTCCAGCATGTCAACCCCGACGCCCCCCCACAACCCGCTCCCCCTTCCGCACCCGCCCCCCCCAGTCGTGCGTGCACACAATGCGGGTTGGACTGAAGCGACTGTGATGAGGCCATCGAAGAGTAGCATGACGAGGTGGCCGAGCGGTCTAAGGCGCTAGTTTCAGGACTACCTGGTGCAGTATCAGGAAGGAAACCTACGAGTCCGTAAGGGCGCAGGTGCAAATCCCGTCCTCGTCAGCTTAGGAGAGGGCTTTTGGCATGCCTGAGGCGTCGAGCGGCCCAACCAAGGGCCCGAAGGTGCTGTCCACGGCCGCTCTCCGGAGGGGAGGGAGATGAGGCACACCTGGCAGCAAGTTCGGCAAGGCAGCTTCGAAATGTAAGAGTAGAGGAGTAGTGGGATACAGGGTACAAGCGTGACAGGGCACGGCGAATCGCAGCAGGCTCGCAACGTGCAGCCATGAAGCGCGCTGGGCTGGGGATTGTGGAAGCACGGTTTGTCCGAACGCAGACGTCCGCAGCCACCAGCGTGGCCCTGATAACCTTTGGAACCAGCACAAACCCGAAGCTGCCTTGGGTAGCATCGTCGATGTGCCGAGAGCCAGGTCCTCGCGCAGCAGGCCCACTTGCTGGTATCCGAATGCCTTTCGCGCCATCCTACCGTCCGCCGACTGCAGCACAGCAGCCTGCCGCTGTCGCCTCCACGAGAGAATCTAGTGGTCGTGTCCTTCCCAATATTGCTGCAAGATGCAGGCAGCGCAGGAAGGTATGCAAAAGTATTCCTACGCTACCTTTCTACTTCTTCCACCAGCCAAGAGAAGGCAGGCGGGCATCGTATTCTCATTTGGTTGTGGAATTTAAGTTTAGGTTTCAACCAGGCTTGCCTGGTTTACAAGCAATCCAAGATGCGCAAACTACAAGGCCTGTGGAAGCTCACGGCACGGCGACAGAAGACTATATTGTTTAGGTATTCAGCATGTACACAGACTAACATATCGCACTTCATTATTATACTGGCGTGCCGCATGCGCACTGGACGGTTAGACTTCCGGTAATTACCCGCTGAACGACACAGTCATGGAGTTCCTCCTCGCAGACTGTTCAAGACGTCAAATCGCAAACTATTCAAGGCATACATCCCCACGACGGATCAATATTGCTTCGTAACGTGACGGCCGGGCAGCCGCACAGGCGGGTGCTGCTGGTGCGCCGCATGTTGGCGGTGCTGACGGCCAACCGGGTGGCGAACGAGGACCCGTGGGTCCACTTCGCGCCGCTGCTAGCTGCTGGCGCTGCTGGGCCTGGTGGAGGCGGTGGACGTGCGGCTGACGTCGGGGCTGCCCTCACCGGATGGTGTCAGCGGCGTCGGTGGCGGGCCGAGCTGGGCCGAGCCTCCTCACGCTGGGTGTCAGGAACGATGCCGGCGATGCCGTGGCGGCGTCTCGGGCGCTACCGTCCTGGCTGCTTCGCGCGGTGGCAAACCGGTTGGGCAAACCAGCAGGGCGATGCAGACAGCCATGCGCGGCGCTGTTGACGTTACCGCTGTTGCCAGGAACTGGTTTCCGGGCCTTTGCTACGCCTTCGTCGCAAGGCTGGGTGGGGCAGTGTGCCGCAGCCTGCCCCGGGTCGAGTACGTCCACTCCTTCCGTCTGTTCTGCAAGTCTGTTCTGCCCGCGTCGTACGGCGGGTCGTACATCATGGCGCCGGTGCCCGCCGACGAGGTGTTGCAGCTGCTGACCTCTCGCCCCTCCCTGGGCCCCCTCCCGCCGCCTCACCCTAGCGCAGGCTGCCCTCCCTAGTCATATCGAGTAGCGTCTCCGCCACCAGCCTCTTCTCCGTCACGGTGTTGGTGTGGCCCAGGAAGCCGCCCACGTCAGCGGCTGCTCTGCCGTACACTGCATCTTGGGCGTGGGGTTGCTCATTGGGAAGGTGATGGGGCGCTGCTGCGGGTCACCCGCTTGCCATCCCCCACCAACCCACCCGCTCCACCACCTCCAAAAACAGCTGACGTGCGGCCGGATCGGGGCGGCGGCGGTGGCGGCAGCGGTTACTCAGTCCGTATGTAAGCAGCAGCAAGGCTGGCTGCCGTCTCTGTATCCGTCAGGGCCAACATGCCCATCACGCTTGCACCTATTCACGCAGTGGCACAGCCCCGCCGTGCACTCTGCACCAAACCATTATCGACTAGTAGGAATGGGACTGCCCGTTCGTCCCTGGGCTGCTCAGTGTCCTCACAAATCTTAGGCAACGATGAATGTTCAAACGGAAATGGCGTTGAAAAACGCCGTCATCCTGTCGTGGAATCGGAATCCCCTCCCACCTTTTTTCCTCCTAGCGCTTGCCCAGTCGAATCCTTGCAGCTCACGATCATCTTCGCAGCACACAGTGTATCGACAACAATTCTGCCCGTGGACCTGCCAGCTGCACGGTGGCTCTACGTCGCCTCACGCGACAGCTGCAGGGTGTCTCACGTGCTGTTCCGGACCGCATAGCCCGTATTCGAATGCGCCTTGCAAAGCTGTCAAAACCATTTGATGAGATACGCCACGCGCTAGCGTGCCATGCCTAACCTCCGCCTCACCTCATAGCCCCAGTAGTTGTGAGTCCGCGATCCGGTCGCTGCTCGCCGCCTCCAGCGTCCCTGCAACCTGTGGAATGTGCAAGGCCCATGGCAGCACTTTACAGCGACCGGCTCGCACACACTGCCTCCCAACGCGCCGCGGCCCCCTGTTTCTTCCCACCAGGACTACAGCATAGCGCAGCTACTCAAAGCGAGTGACCTTGCGGATCGCACCATGGATGGCGTACGCATCCGCCAAGAGATGGACCTGTGAGGAGGTTGCGGCGGTTGGGTTGTTACTTTGTGGTGATATGGATTTGGAGAGGGTGGGCGAAATGGCGAGGTGGAGGACGTAGGCAGGGTGTGGACACAAGACGACCCGGGGCTCTCTCCTCTGCAAGGAGGACGGTTCCTCAGCACCAACTATTCCTCCATCCGCACCATCACCACCTTCCTAGACCTGTTCTCCTACACCTCCACCACCTACGGCAGTACCGGCACCCGCAACCTCGCCTAGGGCCCTGGTGGCCACTGCCTCACCGGGACTCCAACTCCGGCGCAGCACTGCCCGGCCGGACCTGCGCCGCAACTCTGAGCTTGAATCCAAACATGCTCTGGATCCGCGCGATATCGCACTTGGATCCGTCCGAAATGGAGGCCCGTGCAGAAAGCGGACGCTACCGCCCAAAGCAGCGCCCCCTGGCCCTGCTCCACACTAACAACTGTGATTCTTCGCAGGGCAAGCGGGCACGTTAAGCGCAAGGGTAAGGATTCCCACTCCAGGGGTTTTCCACGACACATGTCGCACCCGAATACCCTGGCCGCGAAAGCCTCTGCATGGCAGCCCCACACCGGCGTCACATCCGGCGATACGCGGCTCCTCCAGCATGTCAACCCCGACGCCCCCCACAACCCGCTCCCCCTTCCGCACCCGCCCCCCAGTCGTGCGTGCACACAATGCGGGTTGGACTGAAGCGACTGTGATGAGGCCATCGAAGAGTAGCATGACGAGGTGGCCGAGCGGTCTAAGGCGCTAGTTTCAGGACTACCTGGTGCAGTATCAGGAAGGAAACCTACGAGTCCGTAAGGGCGCAGGTGCAAATCCCGTCCTCGTCAGCTTAGGAGAGGGCTTTTGGCATGCCTGAGGCGTCGAGCGGCCCAACCAAGGGCCCGAAGGTGCTGTCCACGGCCGCTCTCCGGAGGGAGGGAGATGAGGCACACCTGGCAGCAAGTTCGGCAAGGCAGCTTCGAAATGTAAGAGTAGAGGAGTAGTGGGATACA